>JADRCD010215194.1:24869-39766 GCA_019843815.1 Montemys delectorum
GTGGTTTGGTTGTTGTTTTGTGTTGTTTTGTTTTGTTTTATAAGAGTAAAGCTTGTAAATAACCTGTTCAAGGTAGTTGTGAGAAGGAAAGCTGTCTTCCACCGGTCATGTGCTCTCCCTAGAAGCAGAAAAAATATCTTATACTGACAGCTGACTGAGGTACACTTCCTTCCTCCCAAGAGGCAGTGCCCTCCCCACATAGTGTTTGTATACTACAAGCCTTCAGACCCTATTTCCCATAAAACCCATCATGATATGAAAACACCAACTCATCCTGATGGGATACAGTTCACAATGAGAGAATTGAATCAGCTGTGTGGTGGCCTTGTATATTACATCTAACACTGCTGAAATGAGCCCCATTGTCTGACTACATGACTTCTACTTTCACAGTAGTTTTCTGTGAGAACTATTGGAGTGAACAATAAAGGTTTTTAGAAGAATTTTAACTGATGATTTGAACTTTGCAGTGATGACAACTGAGTTTATTTATTTCTTAAGCAACTATTTTTATTACCAGTGCTGGAGATCAATCTTGGGAACTTGTGCATGCTACTCAAGTGTTCTACTTCTGAGCTATACACCAATTCTTGAATATTTCTCAATAATCTTTAATAAATTATAAAGTAACTACTGAATCAAAGTTTTAACTTTAGCATAAATAATTATATTTTAAATGTTATGGAGAATGGTTGCTACTATATTATAAACTATGTTTCCTTTATTAACAATTTTTTTTATTTATTTACTTTTTACTTTTTCACTTTACATCCTGCTCACTGCTCCCATTCTGGTCACCCCCTCCCACAATCATTGCCCTATCTCCTCTCCCCTTCTACTCTGAGTGGATGGGTTTCCCCTGGGTATTCAACCACCCTGACACTTCAAGTCTCTGTGGGGCTAGGTGTTTTCTCTCCCACTGGGGCCAGATAAGGCAACCCAGATAGAATAATATACCCCAGGTACAGTCAACAGATTTTGGGATAGCCCCCACTCCATTTGTTCAGGACTCACATGGAGACTAAGCTGCACATCTGCTACATATGTGGGGGGAGGTCTCGGTCCAGCCCATTTATGTTCTCTGTTTTGTTTTCATTTTTTATTTTATTTTATTTTATTGGATATTTTCTTTATTTACATTTAAAATGTTATCCCCTTTCTTGGTCCCCTCCCCCCCCCCCCCCCGGGAAACCTCCATCCCATCTCCCCTCCCTCTGCTTCTATGAGAGCCTTCCTCTACCCACCCATCCACTCCCACTTCCCCACCCTCAATTCTCCTACACTGTGGCATCTATTGAACCTTCATAAGACCAGGGACCTCCCCTCCCATTGATGCAATGTATGCAGCTGGAACCATGTGTACTCCTTTGTTGATAGCTTAGTCCCTGGGAGCGCTGGGGGGAGTGGTTGGCTGATATTGTTGTCCTGCAACCCCACAGGAAGAATAACAATATTAACCATGTATATTCTCTGATTGGTGGTTCAGTCTCTACAGCTGACACCTTTTAATGAAGCAGAGTTGCATAAAATTTGGAGGCATCTAATAGCATGCTTAAAAAATAGTGGGCTTAAAGAGATGTTCAAAGTTCTTAGTTATCAGGGAAATGCAAATCAAAACAACTCTGAGATTCCATCTTATACCCACTAGAATGGCTAAGATCAAAAGCTCAAGAGATAGTGCATGCGAGTGAAGACGTGGAACAAGGAGAACACTCTTCCACGGCTGGTGGAAGTGCAAACTTGTACAACCACTTTGGAAATCAACCTAGCGGCTACTCAGAAAACTGGAAATAGTTCTACCTGAAGTCCTAGCTATACCATTCCTGGCCATATATTCAAAAGATACTCTATCATGCCACAAAGACACTTGCTCATCTATGTTAATTAGCAGCTTTATTAGTGATACCGGAATCTGGAAATGACTTGGATGTCCCTCAACTGAAGAACAATAAAGGAAATGTGATACATATACACAATGTGATGCTATACAGATAGGGAAAACAAAAACTTCATGAATTTTGCAGGTAAATGGAACTTGAGACTATCATCCTGAGTGAGGCAACCCATTCCAAAAAGGACATGCATGGTATGTATTCATGTAAAGTGGATGTTAGCCATAAAATACAGATATCCACACTACACTCCACAGACACAAGAAATCTGGACAGGAAGAAGGACACAAGCAATAATTCTTACTTATACGGTATGTTGTTGTTAATTTTTTTAATTAGTAAAATAATATCTGGTTTACAGCTCAAAGATGGTAGATAATGTAAATAAATATTGTCCCCTTATCCTTAGTTTGTTCTAATGTTACTTTTTGCATGATATTTAAGGTTTATGTGATTTGTAGCCTAATTTACAAATTGATTAATGCTCTGGTTCATTACCAGTGTTAGCATATAATATTATGAATTTCTTTCCAAAAGTCTCTTTTTATGTATAAAGCTTATATAGTCTAAGATCCCAACTAGTGGATGGTACTTCACTCAGGGGGCATGTTTTAATCAAGATAATCACCAGCAGGCATTCCCAGTGTTCATTCCCCTAGAAGATTCTACATTCTGTCAAAATGACAGCAGAAACATCACTGGGGAGCTCCCAGTTACCTCTGAGAAGCCCCGCCTCTTACTTTAGACACATTGGAGATCAGAGATTCACTGTGAGTTTGGAGGGGAGTAAGCAATTCTTTTTAACAATTATCCAATACTAAAGTAAACTTTCTAATTTTATCAGATGTATTACTTGATATGTGTCTGTTTATCCCTACAACTCAAGGAGATTTTTTAAACTATCTTTTTAATCGTTGAATTATATCTTAATTGTGTTAATGCACATTTATTGGATTTTAGAGTATTTTACAGTTCAATAGATGGCAAAGTTTTCAATTTTACAAGGTTGTTTGAAAGACTATGTTATTCTTGCCTTCTGAGGTACACTGATAAACAGATGGTGTTGTTCTCTGAATACAAAATGTTCCTATGTGAGGGAACTTTAGGAGATGGGGCCATGCTTGAGGAAGTTTGCCTGGAAACAAGCCTTTGAAGACATACTGTCTGTGAACCAGGCTTATCACTCTTATTTTTGTTACATGGTTAATGTGAAATAAACAGCTGCCCACTGCAATGCCCTTGATATAGCCAACTGCCAACAACCCGAATCTATGAACCAAAATAAGTCCTATTGCAAAGCTGTTTTTCTCTATATCTGCATAATAATGGTATAGCAATAGAGATATAAGAACAATGCTAGAGATAAAAGTATTTGCACTATCAATACAATAAATTATCTGTAATAGTGAATAATATTTGCAATGGGTAAAGTTTGTAAAATCACTTCTAAGAAGTTGATAGTTTCTTGTGCTTAAATCTGTTGTTTTGCTTTACATATTTGCTGCTTGTACGAATAAAATGCATATTACTCTGAGGTTGTTAATAGTCCTGGATATGTGATTTTATTTGTTTATTTATTTATTTATTTATTTATTTAAGAATTTCACATATGTCAGAGGCCAGAGGCCAACTTTTATGTCCTAAAGGTAAACCTAGGACATGAAATTTAAAATTTAGTTATATATACCTAAATTATATATATATAATTTTATAAGGTTTGAGTCTCTATACTTATTTAGTGAGTCTATATCCATTTGTATTTTTCATTGAGGACATTGGAGATAACTAATAAAAGTGACACACCTTACAGATTGTTTGTTTAGTCTGTATGCTATTTACATGTATGTGTCAGTTCAGAACACTTGGCATTGGGTGTCGTTCTAAAGGCAGAGGCCTGGGCTGAGGCCTACCTGGCTGAGGCTCTCTTTCTTCCTGGTGGCAGGGGGCCTGCTGTTGAGGCCTGAGTCTCTCTCTCTCCCCCTGGGGCTGACCTGTTTGCTGCACAGCACATTAATTAAAAAAGGAGGCAATGTATGAATGAGTTATTTTATTGTAAGATGGATATGCTGGTTAAGTAGAGAGAAAGAAAGGAGAGGAAAGAGAGAGAAAGAGAAAGGAAGGAGAGGGAGAAAGACAGAGAAGAGAACAAAGAACTGAGAGGAGAGAGAGAGGAAGAAAATGAGAGTGAGAGGAAGAGTAAGAGAGCAAGAGGAAAAGAGAGTGAGAAAGGAAGTAAGAGAACAAGAGAGAGAGAAGTAAGAGAGTGAGGGAGAGGAAGTAAGAGAATGAGAGAGTGAGAGGAAGTAAGAGTGAGAGGGGAGAGAAGTAAGAGAGTGAGGAGGGGGCAAACCGCCCCTTTTATTGTATGGGCGTGACATGTCTGGCTTGTGGTCAGATGACTGGGGATAGGGTCTAACTAGAATGTTGGAAGCTTGGGGCATTGTCTGCCTGATAGAGCACACATCTCCTGCAGGGGCAGCTGTGAGGGGTCTGGGCTGAAATCCAAGCCATTGGTCTCAGAGCTATCACCGAACTCCTACCGTCCCTTGTGAACAAATTTACTTTGCTCAGTGGGTCTCCGGAGTTCCGAGGTGGCCGCTCTACTAGACTCTGACTGTCAGAACTGCCCACTGCTCCACAATTGGGTAACCACTTGATGTGCCTTTTGTTGGGAAAGGCTATTTCCTGACAGTCAGAGTCCCTTCCTTACTCATGAATCTAATGTGCCAGTCCACTTACTGTGCCTTACATTCTGCCATACTTGTTTTAATTTTTGTTGAAGAAATATATAAGTAACTAAACCAATGTGTAATAAATTTATGTGGAATTATTTTCTAAAAATGGAATATAGTTATATAACCAACACACATTAAATGATGTGAAGAAAAGACTGGAATATTATTCACTGCTCCTTCCACTGCTTATTTCCACATCTGAGTGCCTGGTGCCCTGAATTTAAAGACTGTAGACTACTTTTATCCATTTGAAGGGTTTTTATGTGTATGTGTATAATTATATTAATGTTGACCTCTAAACATATATGAATATTTATACACATATATGTTGAATCAATTCAATAATATTACTTTGGATCTTGTACTGGCTAGTTTTGTGTGTCAACTTAACACAGGCTGGAGTTATCACAGAGAAGTGAACTTCAGTTGGGGAAATGCCTCCATGAGATCCAGCTGTGGGGCATTTTCTCAATTAGTGATCAAAGGGGTGGTGCCATCTCTGGGCTGGAAGTCTTGAGTTCTATAAGAGAGTGGGCTGAGCAAGCCAGGAGAAGCAAGCCAGTAAGAAACATCCCTCCATGGCCTCTGCATCAGCTCCTGCTTCCTGACCTGCTTGAGTTCCAGTCCTGACTTCCTCTGGTGATCAACAGCCATGTGGAAGTATAAGCCAAATAAACCCTTTCCTCCCCATCTTGCTTCATGGTCATAATGTTTGTGCAGGAATAGAAACCCTGACTAAGACAGATCTGGACTATTACTCTAAACATTTGTGAGAATCTACGTTACTTGTATAGCTTTGTTTTTTTGTTATTATATTGTTTTGGTTTTTTGTTTTATTTTTGGTTTTTGATTGTTTTTTTTTGTTGTTGATGTTCTGCTTGTTTTTTTGTTTTTTTTTTTTTTGTTGTTTTTTTTGGTTTTTTTTTTGTCATTCCATTGTGATAGAAATTTGGGTATTTTCCAGTCTTTTACACACATATATACCCATTCAAGTACACTAGTTTTTGACAAATATATGCATGCATTTCAACTGACTTTGAATTACTGATGGAATTAAGTTACTGATCCTAAGAGATACTTACCTTTGTTTTGATAGGCACTGGCAAAATATTTAGTCCTCACTACACTTCATATTTCAGCATAGTTACACTAAGGGATGCACTGAAAGTCCCCAAGTTTCCAGTGAAGTTCTCCCATTCTTGCATTATGTACCAGAGCTAACTTCACCTTGTAGTTTGTGTTAAGTCATTCCAGTTTATTTAGGCACTCCTCACTCTGCCTGGTAAGCCCTGGATGTTTAACTTTGAGTCCATTCCAACTTTTAATTTGACCCTTGACAAAATAAATCCCTCCATTACAAATTTCCACTTCTAAACATGTTTTGGGCTGAAGTGATTAAAATGCAATTAAGTGATTTACTAAGTAAAAAACAATAAAAGAAGTTATTCAGACTTACAACAGTTGATTGCTGACCTGTATATTGTAACTATGCAAAAATAATTCTGTACTTTAATATGGGACCAGTACAATTACTGAAACTTTTGAGGAGGGGGTTCCAATTCTGCATGGTGAGGTAATTGTTTTCAATTGACTGTTCTTGTACAACTTAATGCCAAATGCTTTTAGGTGACAGCATTTGCAGCAGGACTGGTGAACCTCATTATCATATGCTCATTTCTTTATGGATCCTGCTGTAATGTGGGAACCATGATGAGATGCAGGGCTCTGTGAGGCAATTTGCTAGTGAATAGCATTTCATATATAGTGAATAGTACAGCTGCCAGAAACATTACACCCAAAAAGGTAATACCTTATGTAGGCTAAGTGCTATTTCACTGAAACAAACATCCACTCCTTTCTAATTAAAGTGATTTAAACTGACATTTCAATTCTACAAGTAGTAATCAAGTTTTGGATTTGATTACCAACTGTAACGGCCTTTTAGCTCTTGCTATCTGCCTATGCCTTAGTTGTATGAATGATGAGTGAAATTCTGCATAGTTAAAGTATTACTTTCTTCTGTAAATTCCTTAATGTAGTCAAACTTTGTTAATTGCTGAATATCATGGAGAAATGAAAGAAGGTCTATGAATGGCATAGGTGGATAATCATGAATTCTGGGGTGGGTGTGGAAGCTGGTAAGTGTTTTTGGTACTGCAGAATAAAATATCTCTCCTTAACTCTTAACTTCTACACAATCACTCTTTGTTTTAACATAGTAGAAGTTAGAGAACAGTCTCTATTTTACAAAGCTCAGAAGTGCTTGGCCTCCCAAAAGAGGAAAGGAATTCCTCATTTCAAAAACTGAACAATGTAGTTCACATGTACCAGAGGCTGATAGTGTGGCTTTGGTTCCTAAAATTGCCAAGCCAAAAAGAGTAGAACATAAATCTCTCCAACAGATATAAGATCTATCCTTTTTCGCTGATATAAGAGGTAGCATCCTGAACAGGGCTAGATCTTGGAAACTTGATGAACAGTGAGCAAAATAGACATGACAGTATAATTGGAGAGATTATAGAAGAGAAATGAAAGGCTCAAAAATAGGGGAAAAACAGACTGTGTGCAGCTAAGAAATCCACCAGACGATTATATTCTGCATAAGGCTGTATCAACAGTCAAGAGAAAACTCTACTTATCAGCACAAGGGGAAAAACATGCCTATGGGAGGGAGAACCAGCTATGTTCTTTAGGACAAATAATGACCTCAGCCAATGTACCCCACCTGAAAGCACTGAGAGAATAGATTCTTGAAACTAAAGAAATCAGGTGGTACCAATCCACATCCCACCCCCACCTCATCTTCTATTGGTTCATGTCTGAGTGTCTTTCTGGAGCCCAAGATCACTGCCATGCATGCCAACATGATACTGATTCCCAGAAGCACATTACATGAGGTACCTCCTGAAAGAAAAGAAGAAGCTGCAGCCTCAGCTTGAGGACATCAGTGGGACCCACCAAGGACTCAAGATGCACAAAGTAGGCAACCCCTCACAACATTGTTGCATCCATGGCAAATAGATTTCCATTCAGTATCCATTTTTCATGACTCAAAGCAAAGGCTGAGAAAATAAAACTGTTTATGAATATATAATTCTGTATAGAAAATCATTTGGTTTGTCTTCTAATGTTATAATGCAGGAAATTATTTATTTTCTATATATCCTATGAATATATTAAATGTGTGCAAAAATGGCAAATGAGATATAGGGTTAGATGTTTTTTTATTTATACTTTAGAAAATATTTCTGAATTCATAAAGTTTACAATCTGTCTTGTAACTACTGAATGGGATACGATATTTCATTGCCTCTATTTATAAATTTGAGATAATCTTACAGTCAAAATGATAAATTTGAAACTTGTGATTAATCTATTGATTCCAAAGATAATTTTAAAATCTGTGATTAATTCAAAATATTTTAAGTGATCCCTTATGAAAGTAATTGCAATACAAAAGCAAAAGTATATTTGAATTTATTTCAACCTACTTGTCTATAAATATGATTTACTGGTTGTACATTTTTATAATAAAAATAATTTTACCTGTGTGCAGTGAATAAAGGGTTTTATATTACACAAAGTGATATAATAAAGCTCAAAGTAGTTTCCAAATAGCATATATAATTCACTTATATGAATTTTATTAATATTGTATTCAAAATTTTATAGTGTTTAAAATAAAAAAGTAAGAAATAAAAAGATAGTATTTCTTTGTCATGTCTACTATATTCCCTAATAAAAGAAACAAATTAAAATTGAACAAAACTCATAAGAATTTGTGACCACTGAAGTTACTTTTATATCAGAAAAACATACACAGCTATAAAATATATCCCACTAGTGACAGAGTAAGGCTTGCAAACTCATCATTTTTGAGAACATATAACCATTGTTATAGTTCTAGAGAAGATCTTGCACTGTAAAAAAGGAAACTTTCTTACCAAATAAGAACCTAGAAAAATGAGATTTTATTCAAAACACACTAATCTTCAAAACATAGGCCCTGTTAAGCTTGGTAACTATTTTATCTTATCTCCTCCTATTCCCAGAAGTCCCCACCTCTCTGAGAATTGGGCATACCTTTTTTTTTTCTTCTTTTTTGGTCTGCTCTCACCTATTCATCCATTACAAATCTCTGACCTCCCATCTAAGATGCATACCACTCAAGCTTCTTGTACCTGTTACAACTCCAGTTACTGGTCAGCTTCCCTGGATGCTCTCTTTGGGGTGTGCATAAGCAGTGATATCTCATCAGACTCAGATTGATTCACATGTCCACAAAAAAGAGTTCATTTTCATAAATTACTAAGGTCTCAACCAAGCATTCTGTACTATAATGGGTGATCTATTAGAAATAAAGGTCGACATAGTTTATAGAATAGAGATATACAGTGGTTAACTTTAATACCTACTAGTTTTTTAGGTATTATTTTAGACCTTGAGGAAATTCTGTTACTTTGAACCTCCTTATTATCATATATCTATCAATGTAGATATTGTAAATGAATCAAAAACATTAGTAGAAAAAAATGGCAATTGTTAAAAAAAGTTACAAAGTACAACCTAGTTTCCAGGAGAGGCACCATCCCTCCATGGTCCCCGGAAGACAGCTCCAGGACCCTAATCTGCTACAATAGACTCCTAGGAAAGGAAATCATGTTATGTTGTTGTTGTTGTTGTTGCTGCTGCTGCTGCTGTTGTTATTTGCTTGTTTGTTTTTTATCTTAGCCAGACAGAGAAACCAAACCTCAGATGAATAAAGTTAATAAGACATTAGAAGGTGTCTTCTTTGACTCAGTCACCATACTGAGTTAGAGGTTCAACACAAGAAGTTAGAAGCAACACAAGAGGTCTCCATGTACCTTTACCCCATCGAGTTCACCTTGAGATTGGAATTTCCATGCCAGAACATATAAGATAATAAGACCAGATGCTACCATGCCTGCCCAATGTCACTTACAGAAAAATAAACCATTGTCTTAATCTGAAACTCGAGCCAAAGTTTATTTTGAAGACATAAGATTCAGGCCCAAAAAACAGATTGCTGTAATGTTCAGTCAGGGAAAGTGATTTTTGGTGGAAGTTTCCTGTGGGGGACTTTAAAGAGAATGATACTCTCTAAAACAGTAAAACAATTATAGTTTAGAAGTAAACAATTAGAGGGGTAGCTTACCAGATAACAATCCTGACTCATTATAAGAAATCAGTTATACAGACCACAAACAAAAGTATTTTTCTCAGACCCAGACAAGGTGGCTCACACTTTTAATTTTTATTAACTGAGAAGTAAAAGTGAAAAAAAAAGTATGACCAATTCTCAGAGAGGCAGGGGACTTCTGGAGAGAAGTGGAGATAACAGAAAATAGTTATCCAGTTTAACAGGGCCTTTTGTCAGTGTGAAAGCACTGAGTACACTTTCACAGGAGGATTGCTTTGAATTTAAGGCCATTTTGGCTGCATAGTGAGTTTTGGGACAACATTAAATATACTGTAAGACCCTGTCTCTAGAAATGACAAAGAAAAACTTATAAACACACAGACATGTGCCCACACACAAACACACACACATTAAGCAGAGATCAGAGAAATGCCAATCACCAGTCTGATTTTAGGTGGATCAGATTATGAAGCAATTTTTTACAGAGCACTGAAGAAACAACACAGCAGTGAAGCAACCCTCCCCCGACCCAAAAATAATCATCATCTCATCATCTCAAGTTACATACGCTCAAGATTGCACCTCCTTTGCAACATGAAAGTCTTTACAGTTTTACACTATTACAATGACGTAGACATTACCAAAGCTACCCATCCAGTCATTAAAGACACAAATAAAAATATCTCAAAGGACTGATGAAGTGAATTGATACCCAGAGCTAATGTAGTGAGTAATGGAGAGTTCACTTCTGAACCAGTAGAATGCTGTTCTAATAAAACAACACAGTGTGATGCACAAAAGCACAAAAACAGTTTTAACAAGCACAAATGCAGTGGATCTTCTATTTCGAGGCTTACTGCAAAAAGCATGGGTTACCATTGTTCAGTATTAGTATTGTAATACACAGATTAAGGTTTAAGTGTGACCTGTGTGCAAATAGACCCATCTTTTTAAACATCCCACCTGGTAGTCCCAACAGGGAGGTTGTAGCACTTTTCTGAGGAGATCTGAGTGGGAAAAAGGGAGTATAGACTAGCCTTATAGTTTATGGCCAACCCTGTTCCACAATGAGCTCTCTGCTTCCTGTCTTTGATAGTGTAATTAGCCATCATGAGTTCCTACTCTCACATGCCTGAACTGCCCCCTGATAGCCTTGCCTTCTCCACCATGAAATCGTGAACCAAAATTCTTCCACTCAAAAATGGTTCCTGTAGGGTATTTGTCACAAAGAGAAAAGTAGCTCATATAAGGAACAGGAGAACAAAATTGAGAAACTAGAAACAAATGTTTCTAATCAGTTGATTTTATCAAGGATACTACACCCTGCAAAAGAAAGAGAAAACTTCAAAACAGTTATCCTGAAATAATCTTTATGTTCAAAGAAATGAAAGTGGAGCCCTATGCAACACAACACTCAAAATTAACACAAAATGTACTTAAGACTGATCACTGAGTGGTAAAATTACATGCAGCATAGAAGAATGAAGAAGTGGAAATGGATGAATTTTAATTTATCCATAATATGTCATTCTAGGGATATGCCAGGAAAAGAGCAAGTCAGAGGAAAAGTCATTAGACGTTGCCAGAATCTTGCAGTTCAGAGTCTATGTGCAAAAAAAAAAAAAAAAAAAAAAAAAACGTTGGAGATGAAAAAGTGTTTGCTCTCCTGACACTGAAGAAGTAGCACTTTGTAAATTTTTTAATTAAAAAAGTAAAAGCACCTCTGTAAGAAAATGCTTTTTTATAGAGGAACAATGTTAGGCTAATTTGAAATACATGGTAATGTCTTCGCTATATTTTAATGCAGAGAACCTAGAAAATATTGAGATCTTTCAGGTTTTGAAGAAATGTATTTGTCTTAAAATAAACCACCTATAATTTTAGACAATCATGACATTTTGATTTCAAGGAGTTTAAGATACTGATTAGAGTTTTGAAAAATCAAGACCTTCACAGAAGTCTTCCAAGCACGCAGTGAGAGTTTGATATATGTCAACAGCCAGGACAGTAGAGAGAACACGGGGATGATAAACAGATAAATCTGTTCTCTGATCTTAAAGACTAGGAGCAAAAGGCACTCCATGTCATTACTCTGAGGAATGTTCTTTCTTTTTTTTCTTTTCCATAGAAGAAGAATCATTTATTTTCAATGTTTTTCTCCGCATTGCTCAGAGGTTGTCGTCATTAACTGCTACTTCCAGAGCACAATTTGCAGCATAATGGCATATCAAACATCAGAACACTTGCCTGTAACATTTTAATGCTATTGTCCAATTTGACTAAATTATCTACTAGTTAAAATTTCAGATATGACTAATTTAAGGGAGTCAGAAAACTGAAGACTTTATGCCCCAGTGTAGAGGAATGCGAGGGCCAGGAAGTGGGAGAGGGTGGGTTGGTGATCAGGGGGAGAGGGGAAAGAATAGAAGGTTTTTCAGAGTGGAAACCAGGAAAGGGGAGAACATTTGAAATGTAAATAAAGAAAATATCTAATAAAAAAGTAATATGAAATATCAACATTAGTGGCTGAAAATAAAATTTGAAAATCAGCAAAAAATAAAAAATAAAAAAAAATTTAAAAAGGAATGTTCTTTCTTAAAAGCTGGCATGAATTCCTAACTCCATGAAGTCAAAAACACAGAGTATGCCTTCAAACCTGAGGCATTGTAGGTATGGAATGAGATGTTAATATATGGTAGGAGAGTCTATTGTTGAACTACAAATCCTACACCTAACTAGAGATCTGGATAAGTTAAGATCTGGCAAGAGTCATGTGTTCAAATCCCATATTTGTAATCATGTTCTACGAATCCTAGGTTTGATTTATTACTAAATTATAACTTCTTAAATTGCTATTTTTTAACTTTTAAAATTTATCTTTTATTCAATCCTCTCTTTAGAAAATAAATTATTCAATTGAGAATCTGATATCACCTAAAGAAAAGAAGATAAGGTAGGAATGAACACAGGCATACATACTCACACATATACACACAGGGACACACACACACACACACATGCACACACATGCACAATTCAAATACACTCACATACACTTACAGAAACACACACACATACTCATACATATACACACATGGAGACATATGCTTACACAAATACATGGATGTATACCCATCCTCAAACCACATACACTGACATAGACATGCATATATACTAACACACACACACACACACACACACACGCACACACACACTAATACAATATACTCACAGACAGACACACATTCACTGATTCACAAACTTGCACAATTATATAAAAATTATAGCTGTGTGTGAATGTGTTTGTGTATGCATTTTTAAAAAGATTTATTTATTATTATAATTAAGTACACTGTAGCTGTCTTCAGATGCACCAGAAGAGGGCGTCAGATCTCATTATGGGTGGTTGTGAGCCACCATGTGGTTGCTGGGATTTGAACTCATGACCTTCAGAAGATCAGTCAGTGCTCTTACCCACTGAGCCATCTCTCCAGCCCGTGTATGCGTTTCTTAAACAACCTGGAAAATTTAACTCCATAGAGATTTTGTGTTTCTTTAAGATCTAGTTAAATGATCCTTTAAAATATCTAGCTGTCAATTTTAAACTTTTTCTTTTTCTCTTTTTGGTTTAAAAGGTGCTTTGCTAGCATTTATTTCATACTATACATTTTATAGTATCCTAAAACTGCAATCCAATGACTCTAAAAGTTTTACATTTTTATATTTTATGGAGGAAATGTGTTATTCATCATTATATGCTTTTATTTGAGCATTTAATTATGAAAGAACTGGTAATACACATGTTCCTCTGTTCTCTAATATTTTTAACAGTAATATTATTGATTTTTATGGACCTAACAAGGACTGAGAGGTTTCTTTGAATTTTTTAATGAACTTTGGTATTAGTTGGTAGAAAGTTTTCCCTGGAAGTTTGCCTTGCATTTTCATTATATGTTGCTGTGATTTTATTCTCTCTACTACTATTCTTCTTTCTAGGTCAGAGGTTCAGGTTTTGTGCCCTGATGCATTATTAATTTGTGTAAGTATTTCAATGGTCTTCAAAGAAAACTACATGTACTGTTTTCAGTACATAATTTTCAATGTATTCAATTTGCTCTGCCTCATGTGTTATTCATTTTTGTCATCTTTACTTTTATCAACATTGTGTCTAGTTTATATTTCATTACATATAAAAGGAAATTTTAATCTCCTTCTTAAGAACTTTGATCTATTTCCAAACACATTTTATAGTGTTTTTCTTTTAGAGTGTGGTTATATTGTGTGATGCATAATGCTTTATAGGTTTTCATCATAAGACACCCACGACATGTTGACCTCTGTCCCATTGAATACTTTTGTTCTGATTTCAATGGTGTCTATTCATAATGTTTGGCCATTCATTAATTCATGCCACAGTGAAATTTGTGTCTATTCTTTCTAAGTGCAATGAATTAATAAAAAACAAAAAGCATACAATTTTCTTTATTTTGAAATGAGTGATAAAAGAACAGAAACTAGCATGATAAATGAAGAAAATGAATGTGGTGTTAGACAAGGTCAAGTTCTAACATGGAAAGACTAGCATTCATCCATTCACTTATAGCAAGATGAAACCCTGTTGTTCCACTTTCTCTAATATTTTCTCCACTTTTCTTCCACTCATCCTAATTTAGTTTCTTAGATGATTGGTTATAACATAAGTACAGATCAATTTCTGTCATGGAATTTTAAAAGTTTTGACTCTTGATGTAAAACAAGAACAAATTGGCTATTACACATAACTATGATCCAGGCCATGAAGAAAGGCATAAAGCAAACTACTCCACAACTGTCTCTGAAGACAGGCACATGTAAATAAGTATCATGTAATCATCAGAGGAGTGGCCCATGACGGAATCATGAAGAGCACTACCTTACTTAGAAGAAGTCATTTCATATTAGATTGAGGCAAGTTTTTGGAAAAACATTAAATATTTCCAAAAAAGTGCAGATGAGTCCCTAGTGACCAACCTTATGCCCTTGTTAGAGATACCAGAAAGGAATTTGGCAAAGGAACAAACACACACACACACACACACACACACACACACACACACACACACACACACA
>JADRCD010215196.1:0-14121 GCA_019843815.1 Montemys delectorum
TTTTTTTTTTTTAACGGAATATGGTTTAAAAGAAAAAAATACTTTTGAAATATGGTCTCTTGAAGCCCAGACTGGCTTCAAACTCCCTATGTAGCTGAGGGTGACCTCAAATTCCTGATCCTCTGGCTTGTACTTCCTGAGTGCTGGAATTACAAGTGTCACTATGCCTAACAAGACACTCAAATTCTTAAAGAGAAATTTCATCCAAATAAAAATGAAATGTTTCCTTTGGGCTTTAAAAAATGTCAGACATGGTTGATGGCATACACCTTTAATCCCAGTACTGGGCAGCACAGGTAGGTGAGTCTGAGGCTAGCCAAAGATACATAGTTAGACCCTATCTATCTTAAAAAAAAAAAAAAAGACATAAAAGTCAATGTCATAATAGATTAAAAATGAAATTGAGGTGGAAAAGCAAGTCTAATAATAATGAAATATTCTGTTTTCTTTTAAAAATGCTTGTTAAACATTTTTTAGTACTTTGGTACACAGAATTATGTGCTTTAATTGCCACAGAAAGAACAAAACCCGATGGCTACGTGTAGTCAGTCCACCCGTTACAGAGAGGGCAGCTTGATTGGCAGGATTCTTAGGGGGGAGTGGCATTGCGGGCCAAGCCCAAGGCTTTGCACATCCTTAGCAAGTGCTCTGCCTCTGAGCTACATCTCTGGCCCAATAGAATGTTTTCTTCATCCACTGTAATGAGGCCTTTTTGCCCCGGGGTGGGTTAAATGTAAAAGCTCAATAATGTTGAAGAGTAGAGTCCAAGGAGAAGGGCATCAGGGTGTGGATCCACTGTACAGACCAAAGTGGTTCCCCTGTGTGGTCTGTGAGCCAGCTGAGGCCACAAGGTCAGAATGACAGTGGTGCCACTAATCATGCCCTGCATGATACCACTTCATCTCAGACTGCATCACTCTGAGAAAATGGAAAAGGAGGGTACTTGTGCCAGTCACTACCAGCACTGGGGGGAAGCCCTGGCCACACTGACCCTGGACTGGCAAAGTCCCCCTTCCATGATGGTGGACAGCTGTCATCCATCAAGATCACATTCAAGAACTCATCAAGCCCTAGCACAGTACCCCAAGTGACTGAAGGCAGAGGAGATGCTGTGGCAAGCAGCCCTCTGTATTTGGTGTGTGTGTGTGTGTATGTGTGTGTGTGCGTGTATGTATGTGTGTGTGTATACGCTATTCATGCCTCCAGAGGGGCTACACTTGCTTTTTTGTTTCTAATTCTTTCTAGTCTTTTTTTTTTTTTTTTTAAGTCTTCACTGTTTAGAACTCACACGGTTAGGATTAAACTGGCATTGCAGAGGCTGCAGAAGGCCGGGAGGACCTGAGTCTTCCCATGATTCAGAAGGCCTGGGTGTCTCCTGAAGGGCTTGTCCTCCCCTCCTGCTCGCCTGTTTGGCCTGGTCACCTCTGATGAATACAGACGCTCCCCGGGAGAGGACTGGCCTGGAGGACATGGCAATGTAGCCAAAGTGGCCTTTCTATGGCCTCCTTTCCACTACAGACAGTTGGAGGAGCGAGAGCCCAAAAGGAGGCCAGTTCAGCCAGGCCTCACAACATCCAGGACATGTGCCCGCACAGTGCCACTCAAAGTGTACATAGTCCATATCTGAAATGCTGGGAAAGAAAACCCAAGTTCAGTTTATCAAGATATCTGTATTGTCTATAAAAACTGAACTCTAATGAGTCACTGATACTGGGCGTGGTAATAATCCGATGGCAGGCAGCATGTGGAGGGGAACAGGCTGCGGCCCACCAAGGACACAGTAGGACCCTGTTCGGAATGGCATGTGGGAGGAGTCATTTGTAAGGCCTCAGAAACCTTGACACTTTGGAACGTAGCAACCGGATGAAAGATCTTGGAAACATCTCTCGGGACTCCTGGGCTGTGTACTTGAAATAGTTCTGGGGATGTGCCAGGACATCAAACAGAGCCTTGATCAGTTTCTTATCCTGAAGAGAACAGAATTTTTGTTACCAGGCCAAAACACTCAAATCTTCTGACATTTTGCCAATGGAATCATAATGACTCACAATCAATGGGAGGTTCACTAGCTAGAATCACTTGGTGAAAATTGTTTCCTCTGATTGTTATCTTCTTTCCAGTTTTAATTTTTCTTAATTGCTAATAATAAGTATGCATTACATTATGAGAGAAGATTTGATATGTGAAAACTGTTTTTTCTCACCCAGATGAGATACAACATAGAGATTTGGAAAATAGTTTAGGGTTAGTGATATGGTGAGTGTTTCCTATTGATCACTTACAAGTATCTAACATGTGGTGATTTCTTTCTGTTTTAATTTACATTGATATTGTTCTGCCTCCACGTGTATCTGTGTGAGGGGGTCACATCCCCTGGAACTGGAATGCAAACAGTTGTGAACTGTCATGTGGGTGCTGGGAATTTGAACCTGGGTCCCTTTGGAAGAGCAGCCAGTGCTCCTAACTGCTGAGCCATCTCTCCAGGCCCCTGGCTTGGATTTCCAAGCCATCACCCTCCACACATGCACTCATGAACTTCAGCAGCCATGTTTGCCTGTATAAGACCAGTACAAGATCAAGCCAAAATTCCAGGGTGGGTGGTAAAGAGCTCACAAGGCCCCACCTTTAACTGAGATGCTATTAGCAGCAGAAGGCCGCTGGAGGAGAGAGGGTCAGCATTCTTCAGAGACATGGCCATGCTCCTGGGGGTAGTCCTACAACTATGTGCATATACTAATCATATATGCTATGATCAAACTGATTAAACTCAGTGGGTTATTTAGAAAAAGAAAGAGATCATGAAGTTGGAAAGGAATACCTCGTGCAGGGTCTGGCTTGAGTTAGGGGAAAGGGTAGAAAAGTTCAAAATAATATAAATATAATATATAGTATTATATAGTATATACATAGTAGTATATATAATTATATATATATATATCACTAAAGACAGAAACTTGATATTTAACAAAATTAAATATCATGGGAAGGGTGGAGCTGACCTTGCTCCCCATAGCGTCGGTGTCTGGAAGCCATATGTGGGGAGCTCATGCTAGCTTCCTGTGTGCTGAGGCAGGAACTCACCTTCAGTATTTCCTGGTGGTTCTCAGAGGCATAGAGCCTGCCATCTCGAACTATGTCTTCAATGAGCTCCTGGTAGTCTTCTGTTGAAATAAAGGACATATTTTGCTTCTCACTGTTTAATTATTTCCAGACTTGAGCTTCTGTCTTTTATAAGGTCTGAGAAGTCTCCCTTTGGTGGCTGCTCTCAGAGAGCTTTCCATTCTGACACAGAGAGGACAGTCAGCACCTCTACTCAGCTGGCATCTGCCCTGCCCACCCCACCCCCTCATAGGAGCCTTCTGTGCTTCCAGTCCATCCTCTGCCTCCCACACCAGATACATCTTCCCTCCCCAAATCAAGGACACTTAAGCCAGTAATTCTGTACTTTTTCCTACACAGAAATCTTTCTACTAGTTCCCATCAGCATGAAGACAAGTGGCTCTTAAGGATGCCTTGTTTAACTTCCTCTTTCTTCCCAGTTTCCATCTCATGTCTCTCTTGCCTTTTGTAGCAAACATCTTCCAGAGAAGGTTCAACACTCACTATCTCCAGCTAGACTTTTCTTCTAAACCAACTGCTGTTAATTTTGTCCCAAGCACTCCTCCAAAACTGCCAGTTGAGATCAGCAATGGCCTTCATGTCATGTGTCCTGGTGTCAAATGCTGGTCCTCAATTCTCTTCATGCATAGTAGCATTTGACCTAGCTGGTCACCCTCCTCCTGCTCCTCTATCCAGTTCCTCTCTCATCTTCCAGAGCACTCTACACTTTGGTTTTCCCACTGAATGCTCCCTGAGGACTCCTTGCTTTCTTCCTGTCCCTGGCTGTTTCCTGTAGTAGAGCTTTGGGGGCTCCATGCTTGGTGATCTGCTCTTACCTACACTCCCTCCCCTGGGAGCTCATCCAGGCTTTTCTTTCCCTCTCTACCAACACCTTCCATGCCTCCACTATCTCTCTGTCCTTGCAGTGTATGAGGTGACCAAGCTTACCACCAAGACAGACTCTTGTCTCTTTAGTTGGACTAGGGCTAGGGATGGAGAACTCAGCAGTCTGAGAAAGAAGAATGTAGTTTTTCACGTTCATCATTTCTGTGGTCCTGGCACACACATTATGTGCAGCACATGCAGTATTCCTTTTCCAAATGTAATCTCACCCCACTTTGAAGTCTAGCCTACTTCCCATAGTCATAACTCAAACAAGCATATGCAGAGCACAGTCCTCTCCAAAGCCCAGACACATCAGAAACTGCCTTTCTGTATGCATACCATGTGCTGAGGAGCCACATGAATTCAGAGAGCATTCATGGAAACAGTTAGAACATTCCCAAGAAGTTTCTTCAGTCCAAAGACAGTGATGGAACATCACTGAACAGTGAGTATTTGATACACACACACTATCATTGTGACTACTGACATGGTGCCTTTGTCTTCACTCTTATTTTAATGAGATTAATTAATTAATTAATATATAGGCTGGAGAGATGCCTCAGCAGTTAAGAACACTAACTGCTCTTCCAAAGGTCCTGAGTTTGATTCCCAGAAACCACATGGTGGCTCACAACCATCTGTAAGGGGATCTGATGCCCTTTTCTGGTGTGTCTGAAGACAGCTAGAATGTACTCATAGTAAATAAATAAATTTGTTTTTTATATCAATTAATATATAATGTAAGTGTACACAGTCAAAGCCAGCTTGGCCCACATGGTGACTTTGTGGGCTATAGGACTTTGTCCCAACATAAACAATCTCAATAACAAAGTCCAAATAAATAACGCAAAATGAGGGGTTTAACTTTTCTTTCTTTTTCTTTCTCTTTTTTTTCTTTCTTTTTTTTAAATTATTTATCTATTTTATACATTTGAGTTCACTGTAGCTGTCTTCAGCCACACTAGAAGAGGGCATCAGACCCCATTACAGATGGTGGTAAGTCACCATGTGGTTACTAGGAGTTGATCTTGGGACCTCTGGAAGAGCTGTCAGTGCTCTTAACCGCTGAGCCATCTCTCCAGCCCCTTTTCTTTCTTTTTTTAAAGCCGGGTTTAAGGTAGTCCAGGCTGTACTTAAAGTTGCTCTGTAACCAAAACTGGCCTTGAACGCCTGATCCTCCTGTCTCCACCCCTTAAGTGCTGGATTACAAGTGTACGCCATTGTACCTTGCTTATGTTAGTTTTAGGTTTGCACCCTTGCTCAGTATCTAGACCTCAGAGGACTGGCTTCTTTCCATCAGGGGAGTCTACTATCAGGAATGCAGGTTGTTGTGCAAACTATTGTCACAGAAAACTCTACTGTGCTTTGCCATTATACCATATGTTTCCAGGATGTTTGTCGTCTTTTAAAAATACACATCCCTGTTTCTAAGAGCGCCTGTGCCTCGTGCCTTCCTTCTGCCTTTCAAAACAGAGCAGTTTATAGGTAAGAACTCAGGCTCTGAAGTCTCTAGACTTGGGTCATCCCAGTTCTGCAGCTTTGTTATGTTATGCCTTCAGCTCAGTTATTTAAATCTCTAAGCCTGAATGGCCTCATCTGTAACATCAGAAAGTGACCTGGTCCGTTTCATGGGGTGGCCATGAGGAATGTGGCCCATAAAAGGCACCTTGATGCATACCTGGTGCCCAGGAATGCCCCACGCCTGTCACATGACTCTTGCCCTTCTCCAGCATGGGACTCATCTGCAGTCCCCACCCTACACCCCTCCCCCAAGCTTGTGATCTTCCTGATAGGATTTCAAGTGCCAGAACACCCGGCTTAGACAATGCTGGGAGGTTGGCTTCATACACGTTACACGGACATTCTACCACCCCAGGGCTAGAGCCCTTGTTTTCATTTTTTTTTTTCAATTAAAAAAGGAACATTTAATATGTCACAAAGGCAGAATAACAACAGTATCCTAAAGTGTGACATGTGAAAATGTCTTCATGTCTTGCCCAAGCCTCAGAATCTGTCTGTTTTCCTTCGTGACTCCAGACAGGAGAGCTTGCTGGACACCTGCTTTTAGGAAGAAACTAGATTCAATGTCTCCTTCAGCTGAGTCCCGGAAGTCAGGTTCCAAGAACCCTTATCCTGGGCATTACACATCATTTGAGACTGCAGGGCAGATGAAGAGTCTCGTATCACTTGTTAGAAATAAACTATGGAAATTGAGTTTAGGAAAGCCAAGGATGTCTCTTTCCTAAAATTCTTTAATGGCTCCCAATAAAATTAATTCTATTCTCCCGAGCTTGGCATTGAAGGATCCTCACCAGGATCCTAGCCACAGCCTCATTTATTTTCCTCCCCTTGCTACATACACACTGGCCAAATCAGACCCCAAGTGTGCCAGGCGCTTTATCATTTGGGCTCTTCCTGAATGGTCTTTCTTTCTACTCAATTTACATGTTCTTTCCAGACCCAAACCTCTTGTATTTTCTAAACCATTCTTTTTCATCCTCATAATAAGTGTCCCCAAATGTGTTTAAAATGTGGCCCCAGTGAGTCAGCCATGTCCTTGTGCCTCACCCTGCCTGGCTGGCTGAGTGGGTGTGCTTGCCAGCATCCACCAGCTGGCTCAGAAGCCAGTTCCTTCAGTTCAGGGCACAGCCATACTAGCCCTGCCATGGTACAGCCTGAGCATCACAGCTCTTGCTTACCATCGTATGTCACATAGGGAACCTGGAATCCTCGGGCACTGTTCCCTTCATTGGACTTAAACTGAATCCACAGTTTCTTTGACCTGGAGGTGAAGGCGATGGGGCGTTCATAGGTCTGGCAGGTTTCATATGTGGTCACAGAATTTGATGAAGCTGCCAAGGAAAAGTAGAGCTGGTGGTTCAAGAGGTGTTATGGAGCCACAGTCAGGGAATGCTCATCTTTGAAAACACTTAATCCACACAAGAACTTAAATTCAGGAATTCTTGGGCTGGGAAAACAGTTCCCTTGGTCAAATGCTTGCCTTGCAAACATGAGGACCTGGACCGATATCCAGAACCTATGTTTTTGTTGTTGGTGTTGTTTTGATTTGTAGCCAGACATAGTGGTCATAGGCTAGCTAAGATAAATAGATCCCTGAGGTTTGCTCTCCAGGCAGCTTAGCCTACTTGGCCAATGAGAGAACTTGTTTTGATCAAGTATCAGGTCAATGAGAGAACCTGTTTTCTTTTTTTCTTTTTCTTTTTTCTTTTTTTTCTGGTTTTTCGAGACAGGGTTTCTCTGTATAGCTCTGGCTGTCCTGGAACTCACTCTGTACACCAGGCTGGCCTCGAACTCAGAAATCCACCTGCCTCTGCCTCCCAAGTGCTGGGACTAAAGGCGTGCGCCACCACCACCCGGCTGAGAACCTGTTTTCAAAAAACAAGGTGGATGGTATCTGAGGAAGGACAACTAAGGTTGACCTCAGGCCTCCATAGGTACCTGCACACACACACACACACACACACACACACACATACACACACACATATACACAAGCATGTTCTCAAATATGCACACATGAGCTCTCAGGTTCATCCTAACAGTAGAAAGTCCTGGAAACAGAGAAGATTCCACTGGGGAATTATACTTTACCCCAAGAAAAGGCTAAGCCCCACCTGTCCTCAGTCAGACAAATAACTGCAACCCAGGCCGTCCCATCCATGGTAGGAGTTGAGAGGGGGGGGCCAGGGCTCACAGAAAGCTGCTCATACCCAACAAGAGTCACCTGGACATACTGTAGCTTTCTTAGAGTACACTAGGTATTTTATAAGCTTGATCTATCTGATTCCTCTGAAAACCTCAGAGGCTGACCAATTCCTGCCTCTGTTACAACAAGGACTTACAGCCCAGGGCCACAACCAATATGTGGCAGGGAAAGAATTCAAATCCTCATCTCAGTCCCTTCATTTCCACCACTAGTCATGGTCATTGCACTCTTGGACTGGCAGCATCTGGACCAGACTGGGCTTATCACCATCACATGATGGAGAGAGGAGGAGCTCAGGATTGCCCCCTACTGCCACACCGTGATCTATCTACACAACTAATGGCTGCGTGGAAGACAGACATTTTCTCTAGCTGTATAGTTTCTGGGAAGGTTCCCACTGTTCCTGTTAATAACTTTTCACACATGTTTGTAGGTCACAAAAAAACAAAACAAAACAAACAAACAGCTCCATCCCAAAGACAATCATAGGAGAGACTGATTGGGAAGAAGAAGGGGTTGGAAGGAGACACAAGACTGTACTGGAGAGAGGGTATGATCAAAATATACCATATATGTGTATGAAAATGTCATAATGAAGTCCATTATTTTATGCAAGTAGTGTATACCAGTAAATTTAAAAATAGAAGACAGACAGACACATGGCTCCTTCCAAGCATTCTACCTGAAATCTTAGTCCTAACAACCCTACAAGGCAGCTACTGTCATTTCTCCCTCCCTCCCCCAGAAGACTACAGTGTTCAGAATGCCCACCCAAGATCACAGACTCGGTAGGAGGTAACTCTGGGATCGACGCCACTCTCAGCTCTGTCATCCAGCTGCATTGATATTAGCATCCCTTTACATAGCGATTCTCAACCTTCCTAATACTGTGACTCTTGAGTACAGTTCTTCATCTTCTGGTAACCCCTAATCACAAAGTTATTTTCATCGCTACCTCATAAGTATAATTTTGCTACTGTTAGGAATCATAATGTAAACATTTTGAGGGTAAGAGGTTTGAGGGTCAAGACCCCAAGGTTGAGAATGCATCTTTATAGACAATAGACACCAGAGAATGAGTCAGGATAACAGGAAGGGCCTTCCTCCTGGTTGGATCACACCTTTGGCCTCGGGCAGTCCCTAATCTTGTGTGTTGCTACCTAGGGAGAACAAAGCCAAGCCAGTCTCAGTTAGCTGTAAACTCATGTCCCATCTCTGTTTTACCATGAAGGAAACAGTCTACTAGATCTGCTCCTCACATTTAAAGCTGGGGGCAGGTCATCAGGTTTCCCAGGCTGCCTTGGGAAGGGAGGGAAGCCCGGGGAGAGACGCACAGGTTTTCCGCATCACCAGGTAGTCACCGCAGTCATCCTCTATGGGCAGGAAGATCTCAGGGACCACAATCAGGATCCGACGTTTGGGGGGTGGGTTGATGATCCAGGTGCACTCTGAGTTGGCTGGGTAGTTCCCAGGATAGTTTGGGGATTCAATATACCCTGTGAAATCTCCCAGCTCCCCTCCACACTTTCTGTCTGGAAAGGAAGTGCCATGAGTTAGGAGGGCAGAACACTGTCACTGCTATTTTAGACACCTCAAGCATGGCTGAGAACCAGACTCCTTGCTACAAGGAAATGACACCTCTCAGAGAATGTGCATCTTGTAATGCTCATGGCCTCTGTGGGAGCCAGGCAACACGGACTCCCCAAAGTAGCCTACTTCTTCTCAACCTGCTTAGTCTTTGCTATTTTGTTTACAATTCCATACATCAGGGAAATATAATACTGAACTCAAACACAGCTTATAACTCAGTAGAGAATATTTGACCAAGACTTTTAATGAAGCTAAAACAAACATTTTTTTTCCTTTTCTTTCTGTTTAAAGCCATGTTTTGTTTTTAATGGAGTAGGAAGTTTCCTTTAACTCTGAGATGCACTCACACATGCTGTACGCTTATGTCTGCATCAAAGGAAAAGCACTCATGGGTACATGCTCACTACACCAGCTCCCTTGTCAGGTACTGACTTCCCCACATGTCTTCCAAAGATCTGGGGCTCAGAGCTGAGAAAGACATAGCCAGGAGTTCCTCAAGGGACTTATTGGTTAATACTGTTAGGGGAGATCTACACAAGAGACATCAGGGGGATGATATTTCTTCTCTAACTATAACTAGGAGTTAGCAGTAGTAGAGAGAGAGAGGCTGGGCAGTGGTGGCACACGCCTTTAATCCCAGCACTTGGGAGGCAGAGGCAGGTGGATTTCTGAATTCAAGGTCAGCCTGGTCTACAGAGTGAGTTCCAGGACAGCCAGCGCTACACAGAAAAACCCTGTCTCAAAAAACCAAGAGAGAGAAAGAGAGGGGTGGTAGGGAGGGAGGGAGAGAACAATAATAACAAGGCTTTTCTTCTTGGAAGAAAAGGAGAATGGAGAGCCATGGAATTGAGCGCTGTCTGAGGATCTGTACGTAAGGGCTCCCGATGTCTAGCCAAGGACCCGGGAGTGCAAGATTATGTCTAGGGGCACCTTGGTATGTGGAAGAATTCCCTAACACTGGGAGCCTTCCCAAAGTCTAATCTACCAACACAGGCTCTCATGGACCATCAGAGCAGGCATTCAAGACCCCGGTCTGTGGCTACCACTGCACTGAGATAGTGAGGGCACTTGAGGTGTGGGCTTCAGCTCAGTGGGAAAGTCCTTGCATTACATGCATGCAACCCTACGTTCAATCTCCACTACTGAGATGAAAACAGAACAAAACACAACAAACAAAAAAACAACCCAGGGGAGAAAGCCAGATAATCTTTTAACCATAACACTCACTGATTAGCTACTCCTCCCAACCCCAAGCTCCTCCTGTTTGGGGAGGCCTCCTCACTAGCCTGGCTCTACTTTTGGTCTTTATTATAGAATTTTGTGCAGTAGGTATTGCAAGAAATAATCCACATTAGCAAGCCTTTCCTTAAATGGTTCAGTTCCCCATTGTTGAAACCACAAATCACATCCCCACATCGCAGGCCCCACATCTGTCTGAGGCCTCCTTTTCCTGCCCAGATTCAGAGGTCTGCTGCCAGAAGGCCTTCACTTGTCTAAGCCTTGGCTTCCCATGGGGCATGAAGCCCTCTCCTACCTGATCCATCCTCCTTCCACGGTCTCTAAAGACCTTTCCTCTACAGAACAGTCACTTGCTTCTCCTGTAGCTCTACAGCCTGGCTCCCGGCAGCTTGACCAGGCTGACTTGGCAGGATGCTAGGCACAGGGCAGGCCCTAAGACAATGTGTGATGAACTAGACTGAACTAAAATTATCCTCCAGGGAAAAAGTACAGTTGTAAGTACAGGTAGCTAGAGTGGGGTTCAGGGGCAGAGAATGACTATGTTTTAAGCATTTGGTTCAATCCCCTGCACCACACATATAAAAAAGGTGAGTACTTCTAGGTCACAGCTAGAGCTCCTGTTTTCAAGCCAAGAACACTATAGCTGCTCACTGCATGGGTTCACTTAGCTATGGATAGGACTAACCTCATGCACATGATCCTGAATGAACCTGGAACCCTGGCTACCTTCTCACAATTCCCCGCCCAAATCTAACCCAGGCACCCTCTAATCCAGCCTGTGCAACACCTTAAAGAAAAACCTACTTTTACACTGTGACATGTTGGTGGAGCCATCAAAGTCGGTGGTAGTATTGCCCGGGCAGGAAATACAATTATTTTTTCCAAATTCAGGCTGGTATGTCCCCAGTGGGCAACGGATACATCGGTGTGTGGTGGTATTGTAGAAATGCCCAGGCGAGCATTGAACTGTGAAGAAATAGACTATTTTTAATCAAACGCTCCAAGGTTTATGAAATAAATTATTATGCCAAAGTGAAATACTGCTTTCCTGGTAAGCCAAGATTAATCAACACTTGATTCCCTCAATAGCCAGAGTGAGAGGTACTCATAACATTCAAAATAATGAACATGAACACACAGGGCCAGGCAGCAGTGGTCATCAGTTAAATCTTAAGAGTGGGAGCAATTAGGGCACCGACTGAGGCTGACTTGGCCCACCCTTGGGAAAAGCAGGGAAATGTGACTCTGGAGGGGGCTGGTAGGGGGTAGCTAGGCCACTGAGATAGAGGAAGAGTAGAGAGGGGGACACCCAGGGGTCTGTTTATAAAATCGGCTCATTGCTGCCAAGTCGTCACTCTTGTGTGAGCAGCCTTGGTATCTGGGGAGAGCTAAAGTTCTACCACAGGGGCAGCCTGGACTGGGAGATCACACCTTCACCAGACCTAGTGGAATTCATTAGAGAATGGAGTTCCAGAAAGACGCAAGTAAGTACTCACCTCTGGTTTCACAATCCTGGAAGGAAGTGGCTCCCAGATGTTTGGTGGGAAGTCCTCCTCCGCATGGGAGGCAAGATGTACGGCCAACATCAGGCTGAAAGGTGCCCAGGGCACAGAACTGGCAAGGGGCAAATCCATCTGCTGAATATTCACCTGGCTGACAAAGGCCTGTGGGGAGCATGGCCTTGGGTGAGTGAGGCTCCATGGTAGGCCATTCCCCACCTCTCTGCCCAAGAGATAGGCCTCTGTGGGGCCTGATACCTATGCTGCCTTCAGCTTATACATCAGTGAGAAGCACCCAGCCATTTCCACCTGGATCCTCAGGAGGTGGGTAAATGCCTGAGGTTTGCACACAGGCCTACAGAGCCCAGTGCACAGAATGACATCATCTGCTTCCAACGAGAAAAGCCTAATGTGGAGCTTTGACCTGCGCTGTACCCTGGGATCCCTTTAATAGGGATGGGATTGGAGTGGGACTGGAGTGAGGGGAATGGAATAATTTCAGCTATGGGAGTCAATCTGATGATTAGACACAGAAGGCCAACCTCGCCTAGTAACAGCATGAACGGACTTGAAGAATCTCCCATTTCATCACTTCTTCAGTTGTATCTCCTTGCACTGAGCTGTGCCCTGGCATACCCCAATCAGTCTACCAAACCCAACTAACTTACCCCATGTTGTCAGAGGGTCCCTCTCAAGATCAGGGAAGGAATCAGACATTAATGAAAGACCCCCTAGAAGCTCTTGTTCTTGTAGGACACAGCTTGTCAGTAACAAGCTGCTCTATGGAGTCTATGTCTCTTAAAGCCCTGCCCAATTCCCATTTTTTGTTGTTTATTTGTGAATTTTTGCATTTTTCAATTCCCTTTTATTGATTGATTTTGATTCAGCATGTATCCAATGTATTCTAATTACTTTCTTTTGATACACTTTTCTCCCCATTCCACCCCTATTAATATCCTGTCGTCACTACTAGTCCCTCTTTTAGCATCGTGAATTTGGGTTCTGTTTTGTCTTGTTTAATCAGGCCCTTCGACAGAGAGATTGCTGAGGTCTCCAGTGTGCGTATTTACAGGATGAAGAGAACATGTTAGTGTAACGTTTATACTGTTCTGCCAATATCTTCTCCCTCCTTTTGTCTTTATTTTTGAAACAGGGTCTCGTGTAGCCCGGGTTGACCCCAAGCCCACTAGGTAGTCAGAGATGACCTTGAACTCCTGATCTTCCTGTCTCCACCACCAAAGTACTGAGATTATAGTGTCTGCTATCACAACAGTTAATGCAGTACTGAAGCACAAACTCTACCAACTGAGCTGTGCCACCATCTTCCTTCATTTGCGCATGTAGGCATCAGCCTAGTGTATCCAGTGCCAATCCAAGCACTAAAGGACTAATAATGAACCCAACACGGTCCCTGCTTGAGGGGAGACCAAGGTCCAGTGTGCATCATCTAGTGTCTTTAGGATGGCGCTCCTGCCTCCGTCTAAACAGTGACACTGGGGACTGCAGGAGTAAGAAGGGACAGACAGAATCCTTACCTCCACAGTCAGATACATTCCAGGCTTCTGAGATTTTTAGGGACCCAAGGTTTTCTGATCTCGGGCATGGTTCACAAGTGACTTGTCCTTCCTCATTTTGGAAGGTTCCGTTTGGACATAAAATGCAGCGTTCTTGTGATCCATCATAATACGTCCCAGCCCTGCAACTGACTAGCCAAAGGGGGGAATAATCTGGTCAGTGTGGAGACTGAGGCCAAGGGAGGAGAATGTGAGTGTTAGAGATGAAGGTGTTAAGATGAAGATGGACACATGGACACATTCCCCATGCAAATCCCTTAACCATAGAGTGTGCACGGTCTCTGGGTTCCCTACTCCTACTGCCCCTGACTAATAGGCCTGTTATCTCCCTAGACCAGCGGAGAACATGGCTACCTTACTTAGTTTGTAGCAGAAGCACTTGATGGTGAATTTTTTTTAAACTTATGGATTATCCTAGTTTACAGGGCTATCAAAGGAGTATAAAGGTGAAAGTTGCTCATTCTCTCTCTCTCTCTCTCTCTCTCTCTCTCTCTCTCTCTCTCTCTCT
>JADRCD010215196.1:21149-52472 GCA_019843815.1 Montemys delectorum
AAGAAAGAAAGAAAGAAAGAAAGAAAGAAAGAAAGAAAGAAAGAAAGAAAGAAAGAAAGAAAGGAAGAAAGAGAAGAAAGAAAGAAAGAAAGAAAGAAAGAAAGAAAGAAAGAAAGAAAGAAAGAAAGAAAGAAAGAAAGAAAGAAAGAAAGAAAAACAAAAAAAGAAAGAAATGGCTGAATGTACCCTAGCACTTTCTCTTTGCAGATTCTGACCCATACTCTTAACAAATGTCACTTCTTCCTCCTGAACGTGCCTCTGAGCTACTGAGCTCTTCTCTCCATCCAATGCCTCTGGGATATCAGTACCTCTTATGTGATATACTGAAAACTCAGCCAGTCTTTCTGCCTGTAGCCCCACCTCCTCCAATACAGGCAAGAAGATTGTTCTCAAGTACACATAGGACTAGACACTTCTTGATTAAATCTGTGATATAACTGTCCTGCTTGGTTTTTTGTCAACTCAACACAAATAGACCTATCTGGGAAGAGGGAACTTCAATTGGAAAAATGCCTCCATTAGATTAGCTGGTAGGCAACTCTGGCATTTTCTTGATTAGTGATTGATGTGGACAAGCCCAGGCCCATGGATGGTACCATGTGTGGGCAGGTGGCCCAAGGGTGAATAAAAAAAGCAAACTGAGGGCTGGAGAGATGGTTCAGCCATTAAAGGTTAGCCTAATAACCAAAACACCAGGAAGGCAAACTGAGGAAGCCAATAAGCCAGTGTTCCTCTGTGGTCTCTTCAGTTCCTACCTTGAGTTCTTGTCCTGCCTTCCCTTCATGATGAACCGTGATTGAGACATAGAAGTGGAAATAAACCCTCCCCACCCCAGCACCAGATTTGCTTTTGGTCATGGTGTTTACCACATCGATAGAAACCCTAAGATAAATGCCATGTCATCGAAAGGTGAAACTGAAACTTCTTACAGTATATTTCAGGTCTTCTGTGATTGGCCATGCCTGCCCTTGAAGCTAATTACCCTACCTAGATCTCCAGGTTCCTGATACTGAGGTGCAGGCCAGGCTCTGCACTGCTTGCTCTTTCCTGATTAGGCTGTGCCACTGTCTGAGTGCTCTTCGTCAACCACATCAACAGTGTCTCCTTCCAAACCTGGCTCAGGCATCCCTCTTTGGGGAAGACTTCTCTGATCCTCCCCTATGCAACTCACAAGATGGCATTTTATTTTATCTGGAGCTCCTCACTACCCACCACAGAGTGAACACTTGGCTTTGTTTCCAAATATAGTATGAAGGGATGATCTCAGGGCTCAGGCCCTGCACAGGAGGGTCCTCACACTTGGGAGAGTCATAAACACAGGCTCTTGATTCAGACTTGGATTTAAGTCCTGCCTCTGATTATTCACTTGCTGGTTAAAATTAGCAAGGGTGGGGATTATTTTTCTATGTCTTCTATTCTTATGTATAAAAAGGGCACAAAATAATACAGATTTGTAGGGATTAAATAAGAAGGTATATGCGAAGCACTTAGCATAATAATGCTGAACACATTGTAAGTAGTTGATAAATGTCAACAGTTTACTAAATTATATTCTTGCTATTGTTCAGACAAAGTCTCACTCTATTGATCTGGTTGGCTAAAACCTTTTAAACTTAACTGCTTTAGCCTCCTGAATTCTGGGGTTTTAGGCATGTACCACCATGTCTGGCTTACCAATGTATTTCTTTTAAAAATATGTATTTATTCATTTATTCATTCATTCATTCATCCATTCATTTAATATGTACAGCTGTTTTGTCTGCACATGTGCTTGTGAACTATGTGTATGCCTACTGGCCGTAGGTGCCCAGGGACTGGGGTTACAGACAGGTGTGAGCTGCCATGTGGGTGCTGGAATCAAACTCAAGTCTCCTAGGAGATCAGGCAGTGTTCTTAACTGTTGAACCACCTTTCCATCAACGCCAGCCCCTCAGGATCAACCTCAGGGCTTCACTTATGTGCAGAAAAAAAAAATTTTTTTTAAAAAGCCCAACAACTATACCAGGGGCTACAGTCTTAGCTCAGGAACTTGTTCTTTGTAAAATGGAGTTGCTTTATTTATTTGTATTTATATCTGTGTGTATGTTTGCATACATGTTCATGTGTATACATGTATGTGTAATTGCAGGGAGATGTCAGACGTGTGTTGGGTATCTTTTTCAACTGCTCTCTACCTTACTTTTTGAGAAAGGGTTTTGCATTGAGACCTGGAGCTTACCAATTAAACTTAACTGGCCAGCCTGTGAGCTCCAGTGGCCTGACTGATTCTCTTTCCTAGCACAGGGATTACAGGCACATGTCACCATTGCTAGCTTCTTATGTGGGTACAGGGGATGCAAACTCAGATCCTCATTCTTGTAGAGCAAGCACTTCACCAACTGAGCCATGCCTTCAGCCCCGGAATTGCCTTTCCTCTCGGACATCTTGCTAAAGTTGATCACAGATGGTACAAAGGTCACTTGAAGAACAGGCTGCCCCTAAATGCCAAATTCATAAACTTCGCTATGTACAAATGACAGTAAAAAAGGTTTTCAATTTGATCAAGTGAGTCTTTGGTATAACTTGGGACTTTAAGTTTTATTTTTTAAAATTTTTAAATTATTTTATCTAAATGTGTAAACATGAGTGAGTGTGTACATACATATGCAATAGCATGGATGGGGGATAGAGGAGTACTTGTGGGAGCTGGTTCTGTATTTACACCATGTGGAATTTGGAGACTGAACTCAGATCATTGGGTTTAGTGGCAAGCCTCCTCACCTGTGGAACCATCTAGTCTGACCTAAGTTTTACTTTATTTTGTATTTATTATTTTGTTTCAAGATAGGCTATCACTATGTAACCCTGGCTGTTCTGGAACTAGCTATGGAGACCAGGCTGGCCTCAATTCACAGAGATTAGCCTGCCTCTGCCTCCTGAGTGCTGGGATTAAAGTGTGCACCACTATGCCTGGCTAATATTTTTTTTCTGACCCGAGGTACCAGTAAGATTTTAAGCAACTGAACATAGACTTCTGTATTCAATAATTTAAATTTTTTAATGAAATATTTATATATTTTTAAATATAAAAATACATTTTTAAAATTTTGCATTTTATTTATATTAAATAACAATTTAATGTAAATAGATAAAATCTATTAATGTTCTTAGAAGAAATATAAATAATTTAAGACAGTATATTTCTGTGTTCTTGATGATCAAAAAAATAATGAATTTTTTTTCCTTACTGAGTTTGCAAAGATTAAAAGGATCAATGATAACTATTTCATGTACTTGAGGATGTGGGATATTAAAGAATCAAATGGTGCCAAAGGCATATGCTTTGAGGGGGGATTTGGAAGAGTAAGCTGGCAATATCTACCAATGTTTATATATGCATATTCTTGATTTGACAGTTATACTTCCAGAAATCTAGCCTTCAAGAATATTAGTGTGTGCACAAAGAAGGCTGTCACAGTTGCTCTGTTTGTAAAAGGAAAATTAGGAGTCACATCAGTGTCTACTTCCAGGGGCCAGGCTGACAGATGCTGATATTAGGTACAGGCTGGCAGTGTGGGAGTATGTGAGGCCCTGGGTTGAGCTCCAGAACCTTGGGAAGGAAAACACGCTGATTTCTAACAGGCCTCTGCTGCTGCCCTGAGGTCATGCCCTAGCTCCAGCCCCACCATCCTGTGCTTCCTTCTAATACCTATGGGGTTTGTTCTACTTCTTATTCCTTTGTCTGACATGTTCTTCATTCAAGTATCCTAAGTTCACTCTCTCTTTCCTCTGTGTGTCTATGCCGTCACACTTTGCATTGGGGCCTTCTCTGACCTCATCTACATCATGGAGAACTTGACCCCTCCCTATTTCACTTCCTTGTCAGCATTTGACAAATAATCTATGTCTTTGCTTAGGGGGTAGCTACCTGCTTCTTTCTTTTAAAATTATAAACTTTAAGAGGGCTAAGACTTTTGCTAATCTATCTCCTTTTCTGGATTCTCAGCATCTACAATGGTACCCGACACATGGTAGGATTTTTCTATTAGTCTCCTTCATGGCCAGAGTCTTGGCATCGACAATGGCACCTAGTACACAGCAGGAGCTTAATAAATACATATTGATGAATAAATAACATTTTACTTCTATGTATGCATGAAAGCATACAAAAAACAGCACATGTTTACAGTGTTGAGGAGTAGGATTAGAGAGCTGTGGGGAGAATGCTCAGCATTATACATTACTGTACCATCTGAAATATATACCACATCTATAATTAAAAAGAGAAGCATAATGCTTTCCAGTCTCCTTTTCAGGTCATTCAAAACACCTTCTTGGGACTCTGCTATGATTTGAAAGATACATGTATAGAAATTCAATCCCCATTAAATATTAAATATTGCCAAGGTAAAAAAAAAATTAAGCAAAGGTCTGCAGAGGTGGGTTTGGGGAAGAAATGATTAGAATTATATAAATTCATAAGAATAGGGCCCATGTGACCAAATACTGGAGGCTTAATAAGAATAAGGAGAGCCAGACCATGTTGGTGCATGCCTTTAATCCCAGCACTTGGGAGGCAGAGACAGGAGGATCTCTTGAGTTCAAGGCTAGCCTGATCTACAGAGTGAATTCCAGGAATAGCCAAGGCTACACAGAGAAACCCTGTCTCTGAAAAAAAAGCAAAAACAAACAAACAAACAAAAGAATAGGGAGGATAGCTCCAGGTGCTCAGGAGGCTGAGGCAGGAAGATGAGTTAAATCAAGGGGCCAGGACCACATAGTAGACACTAAGAGAACAGAACAGAAAAGAAAGAGAGAGGGGGCAAATCAAGAGCCACATGTGAGCCCTCATCTTCACCAGATGATGCCATGGCCTCCTTGAGACTATGACCAAAAGAAGGCCATCATGAGATGTGGCCCTTTTACAACTGATATGCCGAATCATAAGCCAAAATAGGCCTCTTTCTTTGGGAAGGTACCCTACCTCCAGTGTTTTGCTATAGTAAGAAGAACAATAATAAACAGAAGCTGAAAATATTGTCTAAAATGAACCAAGGACTATCCTAGGCTTGTCTCCATTGTATGCCAACTAGAGTTCATTGATATTCAAAAATATTCATAGGGCTGGGCAACTTTCAGGAGTTCTCTTCCTCCCACCCGGAGCATCCTAGGCATCGAACTCAGTGCCCTGCCTTGCCTATAATTGTCTTTACCTGCTGAGCCTTCTCACAGCCTCCCAAGTCCTTTCTAATCAATATACTAGACCCTTCTTTATACCTAATCTTCCCTCACCAACAATTCCTGTGCTGTGTTCTTCCCCCAGGAAAGTCTTCCACATTGTTGCCTGACCTGGCCACAGACTCGTCTAGAGTTAGTGAAAGCTCTTGGGAAACATACTGCCTCTTTAACAAACAAACCCAACCAAATGTAGCTGATAGGCATTACAGGGACACATTCCTATACTTAACTCTAATGGGTGTTCCCCCATAGGTTTGTGGTCAAGCAGCCTAAGTCATTTAGTAAGGCCTGCTCCTCTTCTTGGGCCTTTGCTAACATGAACCCTGAGGGTCCACAGGCCTTGACATTAGTTTTCCTGAATTCTTGACTGTCCACAAAGTTTCCTTTATAAATCCACAAGCCCTTACCGGCACAGGCCTGGAAAGGGAGGGGCTATAATTCAGCTCCCAGACACTAGAAAGAGGGCCTGCCTGCCTGCCTGCCTGCCTGCTTGTCCAAGAGTTCATTCCACTCACCCTAGAAAGCAGGGCAGCAAAAGCCAGCTCTTGTCACTAATTTGGTATGGAGTCTGGAACTCTGAGGATTCCAAATGAGAAGCCAGCCAGCTGGGTTTATTGCCCTCTTTTCTTTTTAAGAAAATCGCTGGAATAAGAGTCAAGACTATCTGGGAACTGGCCCCTTGTCTACAGTTACGCCCAATCTTCTCTAAGCTTTGGCGAAGCAGCAGATTGGAGCAGTGGCTCTTGCTGAAAGTTCTCCAGAACAAAGCTAGCTTCAGCCTTTGCCCATGCAGAAACATCAGCCAACTTCCTACCCCTTTTCCTAAGCAACACTGCTTGGGCCCAAGAGTCTATTGGTCCTTAAGAACAGATAGCTGCTCCTCAGAGAATCTGATTACTGAACTTCACCTTACACAGGAGTGAAACAGACTTTGGAATTAGGCTATTAATTCAATCTTAAAACGAAAAAGCAAACAAAAACTACTGCTACTGCTACTATTTGGGGGCATGCACACGGTATGTGTGGGGTGTACATGTGCATGTGTGCATGCACATGTGTGTGCTCACATATGGAGGTCAGAAGGCAACCTAGACAGTTGTTCCCCAGATAACATCCAGACATTTTTTGAGGCAGGGTCTCTCACTAGGACGATTAGGCAAGGCTGGCCAACCAGCAAGCTCCAATGATCCTGTCTCTGCCTCTCCAGTAGTGTGATTACAAGGGTGTGCTGCCAAGCCTGGCTTTTTATGTGAATGCCAGAGGCCAAATTCTGGTCCTTGGGTTTGCATGACTTGTGCTTTACTGCCCCAAGGTATCTCCTACCAGTGAGACATAGACTTCTGCATTCTTTTGTTGCCTGGAGGAGATGCCGATCCCCGCCCCAGAAGACTATCACTAGATCTAAGGATCAAGGGCAAAGTTACATTCCTAACAGATAAGAACCAAATCAATCGCACTTATCCTCTAAAGGGAGACTCCAACTTCCCTCTGTGAGGCTCTTCAGGCAGTGTCTCTTATACCTGCACAGAGCAAATGTCACGTCTGACCATCCTAGGGTCTCTTGTCCTGGAGCTTCTCGATGAATTTAAAAACAGTATTTGCTCTGAAACACACACACACACATACACAGAGCAAAAACACACCGTGGAACTGACACTGCTTGGAGCCTTGGCCTGAGGCTCAGGTGTCTCCGAGGCACCTATGCAGCCTCTAGTTTTTGCCTTAACACAAACCCATGGGCAGGAATGAGTAATAAGCCGAAAAGTAGTAACTTCAGAAACTGTGACCATAGAGGGTAGAAAGGCTCAGGGGTGCCTTGCATCCTATTCTAACCAGGCAGGCAGCACTACATTTGCCTTTCTGTTTTACACTTCTACCACAGGCCAGCAAACCTGCCAACTACGAGGAAAAGGCAGGTAAATTACACCTCAGCTCCTAAGGAGTGCCAAGGATGGTGAATATACAACAGCTACAGATGAGAAAAAACATCCAGCGTGTTCTCTGAAGTGAGCCCAGAGAAGGAAGGATGGCCCAGGCTCCCTCGCCCACCTGTGGCACTACAGGCATGTCTGCCAGTAATCACACCTTGGCTACTCACCACACTGGTTTTCTTCAGGACCCTGGCCCACTCCACAGGTCTCCTCCCGCTGTTCCGACATTTTGGGGGACTTTTTAGCCATATCGAAGTCCATGCCCGAGAGCTGCAGGTGAAACTGCTCCCTGTGGGCAGCCTTCTTGAGTGTGCGGATAGCTTTCCGCAGCCTCTTCTCTGTCCGCTTTACCACACAGCTCAGATTGCAGGAAGCTGCAAAACATGGGACAGCAGCATAGGGAGAGGTCTTCGGGCTGCAGTGAGGATGTCCCACCAACACCCCAAGTTCCCCGGAGCTGGGAACCTGGCAACCTGGGCAGCATTCAATTCAAACACAAATTTGTCGGACCCAAATGGTAGTTTTGGGTTTTATGAAGTTTTATCAGGTTCGAAACCCAATTTATCATAATTTGTGGGGTGAAAAATCAAACAGGAGATACTTGAGTGCTTGCACTAGTTTCTGCCCCCAACCCCAGGAATGATAGGAAATGAAAGACAAAGAGAGAAGGGACAAGCTGTGAGAAGCCTGGCATCGCAGATGGCTTTCAGACCAACCTGTCACCTCCTTTTTGTAAGTTTCCCGTTCAAACTCAACCGTGATAAACATTTCCTTAGAGGCGTTCGGCCGACCAAGGGCTCCTGGGACTTGCTTGCCAGGGCTGCATGTAAGGTTTGCATACTGGAAGCTCTCTTTTACCGAGCTGTGCCTCTCTGTATGAAGAAACAAAATGATCGGAAGCCAAGTCCTGGCCGAGCACTGAGCTGAGCATTTGCTAGAGCTCAGTAAACATTTCATTACAACCCTCTAGGGAGTGCGTGATTCACTCCACATGCCGAGCCGCTGCCAGTCCCTAGCCCAAAGCTGGGACATTTTCATTCCTATGTAACTTTACAGCCAAGCTCTTGAACATTCTTTTCATGGGTAAAGGCTGAATGTCTCCCACTGGCCAGCCACAGCAGAGGAAGAGAACCCAGGGGCCAGGGCTGTTTTGTATTTTTTTTTTTTTTTTTTTTTGACAGTTGGCTAAGGTGGGGACATTCTCGTGGTGGTTTTTCTCACAGCTGGACTGAGAGAGGCAACTACTGCTTTCAGCCAGCTGACCTTGGTGCAACTCCAGCCCAAGGGGAGAGAAAGCAGACATCTACAGTGTGTCTCGTGTTACAGCCGCAAACAGTACATGGCACAAAGATTCAACAGAACCAAACAGTCTCTAAAACCATCTAGAGCAACAATGGAATGCTTGCTCTAAGTCAGCCTTGGTCTTGACTGTGGTGGAAGCCCCCCTGCCCAGCACGTCTGCTGAATCTGTTGACTCTCAACAGACAAAACAAAACCGAACCACACTGCAAAGCAGGACATGTTTCCGCAAAATCTATTTGCATGTCCTGGGGCTTTTGTTTGCTTTTTTGGTTTTTTTTTTTTGTTTTATTTTGTTTTGTTTTTAACACAGGGTTTCTCTGTGCAGCTCTGGCTGTCCTGGAACTTGCTCTGTAGACCAGGCTGACCTCACACACACAGAGATATACCTAATTGCCTCTGCCTCCTGAGTGCTGGGATTAAAGCATGTGCCACCACCACCAAGCTATTTCCATACCTTTTAAAAACTAACTTCATTGAACTAAATGAAGGTTATCTGCACCATAGTCTTTAATTACAAAGCAACAGACCACCAGGTCCAGAGGAAGAGACAAATTAATTTTCTATCTATATTTTTCCCCAAACATATATTTTATAGTTTTAAAACATATTTTTACTTTTGCATATGTGTCCATGGAATATGTGTGTATATTCCACATATATGTAGTTCTTAAGGAGGCCAAAAGAGGGCAGCAGATGCCCTGGAGCTAGAGTTATAGGCAGTTGAGAGTTGCCCAGCATGGGTGCTGGGAACTGAAACTGGGCCCTTTAGAAAAGCAGTCAAGGCTCTTAATTTGAGGCAGAGGCATCTTTTCCTCCGTCCTATTTTATAATTTTTAAAGAGCTAAACTCAAAGCTTAAGTAGATGTTAAAGTTGAACTTGTTTTCCTTTCTTCCCAGTACCTACATGAAAACGATTTTTACATGACCTATGTTGTGTGTATGTTTATGTAGGTAGTTGTACACAAGCCACAGCTCACATGTGTCATGTGGGAAGAGTGCATGTGGAAGCCAGAGAACAACTTGCAGGAGTCAGTTTTTTCCTTCTACCATATGTGTGGGTCTTGGGGATCAAATGCAGGCTATCAGGCTTGGCAGCAGCTACCTTGACCAACTGAGGCATCTCACTGGCCTTAAAACTATTTTTATCTATTTATTTTGTTTTCATACAAAATTAACTCTGTGCTCCAGGCTGACCTGGAACTCACTGTGTACTCAGAACTGACCTTGAACTCACACAATCTCCTGCCTCAGCCCCCCAAGTGCTGGAATCATAGGTGTGAATCACCATGTTTAGCTTAGAACTTTGTATTTTGCAGTAAGTTTAGATTTATAGAAAAGCACAGACTTCTTGCACATTCGGCACTCAGCCCCCTGCTGTTAACATCTGATTTCAACGCTGGTCCAATCTACTAAGTACGCTCTAGACCAAATCTATTTTTAGTACTTCCCTGGGCTGGAGAGACAGCTCAGTGGTTAAGAGCCCTTACCGATCCTGCAGAGGTCCAGAGTTTGATCGTCAGTACCAACACTGGGTGGCTCCTGAAAGAGCTGACACCCCTGGGCTCCACAGGCACCAGACATACATGTCCACATCATTGAAAATAAAAACAGATCTTTAAAACAAAGTGACACTGGAGAGATAGCTCAGTGTTTAAGAGCACCGGCTATTATTTTAGGGGGACCTAGGTTTGATTCCCAATACCCACAGGATGGCTCAGAACTGTTTGTAACTTTACTTCTAAGAGATAAGACACTTTTTCTTCTAGCCTCCTTGGGCACCATGTGTTACACAGATAAACATGAAGTCAAAACACCCATACACATAAAATAAACTAAAAAATACTTGTCGGGCAGTGGTGGAGCATGCCTTTATTCCCAGCACTTGGGAGACAGAGGTAGGCAGATTTCTGAGTTTGAAGCCAGCCTGGTCTACAGAGTGAGTTCCAGAACAGCCAGGGCTACACAGAGAAACCCTGTCTCAAAAAAAAAAAAAAAAAGTTACAGAAAGGTGTGAATATGGAAAGAGAAGATAAAAGATACAGAATTAAAAAAAAAAAAAAGTCAAAATCACCCAGCATGCTCTTACCTAAATGCAATGACTACTAATGATATAGTCAACTTTCTGGAGCTTTTCCCTTAAAAAGACTTTAGGAGTTTTTTTAATATACAATTTTGATTAGACATATAGACGTCTACTGTCCCCTTTTCCATCTCTTTTTTTGTTTGTTTGTTTTTGTTTTTGGACACAGGGTTTCCCTGTGTAGCCCTGATTGTCCTGGAAATTTATACATCAGGCTGGCTTTGAACTCAGAGATCTGCCTGCCTCTGCCTCTGCCTCCCAAGTGCTAGGACTAATGGCATGCCACTACCACCACCCAGCTACTATCCCAGCCATACAAGCAGACGTCTTCCTATGTCCTTCACATTCTTTGAATGCATATAATTAATAGGTGCACATGTTCTATCAATGAAGGCATGAAATGCACCTTGCTTAGTCACCCAGAGGCAGTCAAACTAGCTAGCATGAACTTTAGGTTACTTTGTTTTAGGGTAGACTGGGGCAGGGGGCAGGGAGTACTTCCTCCTCTATGTATGTCTTGGTTTCTTTTAAGCTCCAGACATGTTCTCTGAGTTTTTGATGGAAAGGAAAGCTAGGGAAGATTTGCAAAAGACTTTGCTTGTTTTGGTAAGCACAGTTATTCCTGGGTAGCATTTGTTCTGCTACAACCATTGAGACCACAGTTCCCAAACACCATAGCAGCAAGAACACTGGATATTCCGTCTTTGTTCATCAATGCTATCATCTCTGAGTCAATTCCATTTTTTCATAGTGTATGCTTCAACCCAATTATAAGATTAAAAACTTCAACCCAATGTAGTCATAAATGGCTGATTCATCTCAAGCCCCATTAACTCATGTGAACTCCAAGGTTTCCCCAGAGCTTCAACAGTGACCTCACAAACGACCACTTGAAGTATAACCCCAGAACTGCACAAGAGTTAGGACAGGCTCTGTTCCCTCCACTAGAGAAGGAAGTCCCTGCAGATCCTGAATAACTCAGTGCCATCTGACATATGCTTGCATCAGATGGATAGCCGTCTCTACTCAGCTGGTCACAGGTCTCTTACCCAACATGCAGGGATGTTCCCTGCACCAGCCATTTGATTCCATACCTGGTAGTGCTGGTCGCAGGCCCTCGGGAGACAGCTTGGCCTTTTGCAAACTACACTTGCCTTCATTTAGCTTAAAGGTTACACTTGTCCTGACGGTGACAACATCTTCAGAAAGAAATAAGTGAGAGAAATTATCTTCATAGCAAAGGAAGAGAACACCCAGTGGATGATGGTAAACTCCCACTGGCTGGGTCTCCACACAGGCTGTAGATGATGAACCCCTCTAACCTTTGAGATGATCCAACAACAGTATGGATCATGAAGTGCCCATTACCTTGCACAGGTTCACCTAGAGCCTCCCTTATCTCAAGAGAGACGGACCCAGTGTTCAAATATAACAGAGAAAGCCCAAAACAGTCTCCATAGGGAGATGAAAGATAAGGTCACTTCTGTGCCTTTCTGAGAAGGAAGACAAGTATCCTTCAGTTCAAATCTGGATCAAATTGTTGAGGAAGGTCTCTTCTATGTGTGTCGTCCCAGAGAGGACAGAGGCATCTGAGATCTGAGATGGAGTGAGTGCAGAATTCTGTTCTCCCGAAATCATGCTTAACTATATATATATATATATATATATATATATATATATATACACACACACACACACACACACACACACACACACACACACCCTCTGATTTGTGAAAACATCAGCATGTCCCTGAACCTTCCTCATCTCAGGTTCCTCATCTGTTAGATACACGTAGTTAAGCACCTGTGTTACCAGGAAAGGACAGCAAAGAACAGTGCTTAAGACTGAACTCAGAGTGCTTGAGTTGGAATCCTAGCCCCTCTCATTGCTTATCTGAGTTACTTTGAGTTCTTTCTTTCCTCTGAGCCTTGGTTTCTTTGGTTAATAATAATAATAATAATAATAATAATAATAATAATAATAATAAATTCGATGCAACCAAATATGATAAACTCACTCCTATAATCCTAACACTTGGGTAGCTGAGGCAGGAGGACTGTTATAAATTCAAAGCCATCCTGAACAACATAATACATTCCAGGGGTTACATTACAAAGTGAGACCTGCCTCCAACTTATAAACATAATTTTTTAAATATATATTTAAAATTAATGCATGGAGTTTCAAGTACATTAAGTAACCTAGTCTATGGAATACAATGTATAGTGGCTGGGGCATTTTAACTTCTAAATTACCATCTTGCTTGGGATTTCAAACTTTGGACATCTTTATAATATAGACATCATGTGATTCTCGATTTGGACAGACACATGATAAATTGCCAAACGTGTCCTTCTCTGGGAAGATAAGTCCTTCAGAAAACACTGGACTTGTATTTAGTCCCTTGACTCAGGACTAAATACAAGAATAGGTTTAGGTCTCTTTCTTGAGATAGAATCCTACTTGCCCTATTCTGCCCATGCCACCTCCACCAACGTCATGTGTCCCAGGCATGGTCCCTATTGGGCCTTTAAAGTGCTCTAGGATAGAGGGTATTTGAAGATCCATGAAACTGTTCTCTCTAGAGTTTTGTGGACCTCTTGTCAATACAGCGACCCACCTAGGCTGAACAGGACTCCAAAGTACACAGGGGACACTCAGTGAGTATGATTTCCACAAGTAAGTAGGTATCAGATGCCACAGCTGTGGGCAAGAACACCACCTCATATTCTCACAGCATCCAGATAAGGAAAAAAGCAAACAAAACCACCCCCATGAACAGCACCCCACGAAAGAAGCCCACTGAACACAGTGCAAGAACAGTTCGGTAATTACCCCCAAAGGCAGAGTCATTTGATTTTTGCTGTTTGCTTCTGAGAGAGGAAGAGCCACAGGTGACAGAGTAAGCCTCTTGCAGTCCTGACAGACAGAACGTGGAATTGTCAGAACACATAAGCAAGATGACAGGTATCCTGGTAGCAACCAAAGTCACCCCCACCCCACTCCACATAGCCACTAGAAAAATGCCCAGGACATGGGTTCTCAAAGCATGGGCCTCTGGTAATCAAGAAGGATCTGGCCCAGAACCAGAAAGCCCTTTGAGCACATCTAACATCTACAGGCCCTGCCATTAGAACCTTCCCAGGGATGTGTGCCACTCACCTGACGAGAGGTGAATGCCAGAGCGACATCTTAGGAAGCACCTGTCTCCTCCACCACTTTTACCACAGTGCAGGGACACACGGGGTGTCATGCTAGTGGGCAGGAAGCCCTTCACTTCTAGACAGGACAAAACACAGGCATTTGAGGAAAAAGAAGTATGTACCTAAGTGTGATGAGAGTAGAGCTCACCAAAGGCCCCAAGAAAAGAAGGCAGAGCTGACCTCCCTCCCCAGCCCAGCCTGACTGACTCGAGCCTTGCCTTCTACGAAGATCAGAGAGGTACAAGCCTGCTGTGTGCTCATGCAGAGAAGCAACCAGGAAACAGAAGGACACTCCCATCTATGCAGAAGCACAGAGCTGAATGTCAAGGAGCCTGTGAAGTATCTCCTGTTTTTGGACTTGTTAAAGACCAGCTGCTGCTGCTTCAGGAGAAGGTGCATTTTAGGCCCAGTGGAGTGTGCAAGCACACAGTCTCAAGCCTCCAGACTTGGGGTGACCCTGTGGGCACATGGGAACCATGCAAGGATGTAGCCTCTTACCCACACAGTCTTTTTTATTCCAGTGGAGCTTGTACCCTGGGTGACACTGGCACTCGTAGTCACCCACTGTGTTGACGCAAACTTGCTGGCAGCCTCCATTGTTGATGCTGCACTCGTTGGTGTCTGTGGAACAAAAATGGTCCATCAACAGTGCATCAAGGGCTGACTATCTCTCCTTTGAGGAGGAAGCAGTAGATAAGTCCCATGGTTAACAGACAGTCATTTTCAGAGACATGTACTTGACATCTGCTGGCTGCACACTCCCTGCTGGCATGTGCCTTGGTTGGGAGGTTTTAACCATTGACAGGAACACTCAGAAAGGGGGCACATTACTTGCAGGCATCTAGACTCAGACCTCATATAGGCTTTGAACTTGAAACTCCACCATCCTCTGGACTACATACCAAGGGAGACAGACAAAATTAAGACTCCCTATTTGACTGTTCCCACAGTTAAAAGAGAAGAAAAGCTGTGAGAATCTACATCGCCATCAACTTGGGACTGAACCCAAACTGGAAGGAGCCTCCCAACCATGTTGACATCTGTGTGTCCCACAGTCTTATGATAGATAGGGTATGGTAGAAGGTATGCTTTTAGCTGTGCCAAGAATGTGGAGGGGAAGAGAGAAGGGAGGCACAGCCATCTATAGCAAAGCACCATTATCTGTCCGTCTCAATCACAGGGCATGAGAATTGGCAAGAAGTGTTCCAGCCAATTTGGTCCTCAGATCCCACAGATACTTAGGATCTCCATGGAGACCTTAGACAAGTTGTTCTGGAGTGTAGATCTGGTCTCAATGATGGCTGATTGCCAGGAAAGTATAGTGAGAATAAGTTGGCACTGATTTCTACACACCATAGCCTACTTGACCATAAGGGTATGATACATGAACATATACTGTTAAACAGGCATATAACAAAGAGAGAGTCAGTGTCCTCTCTGGACCCAAGTCCTAACTGAAGGGCTTGATCCAAGGCTTTGCAGCCAGTGCCCAGGCAGAACAGAACTATGACTTTGCTGGGTACCCTGCCAAATCTCTCTGAAAACAACCACATTATCTTCGGCTGGGAAGGCCAATGGGATATTGCCTCAGCTCCTGTAAGACTCTCCCACTCAAAATATAAGCTCAAGTCAATTCACTGATGAATCCACAGCTGACAGAGGTCAGTTCTTGTGTGCTCCGTTGTAAACCTGATGTACTAGCAGGGTAAATATGAACATACTCCCTTCACCAGATGCTTTCCTTATTGCCACTGTCTAAGAATATACCTTTTGTCACCAAATAGAAAGATGACCCTCAAAGGGTGGCTTGCTCCCAGGCTTGGCCTCACCATAGAGGGGCACCCCACTCACCTCCACAGTGGGTGAAGCTATAGAGAGTATACCCTCTGTTGCAAGCACAAATAAATGTGCCAGGGTGGTTGATGCAGCTGTGGTCACAGGTCCTTTCCAACGAACATTCATCCACATCTGTAATTATCAAAGAGAGAGGGGAGCTGATACCAACTCTGCTGTGTGAGTAGAGGGGTTTATACTGATCACAAGTTGCTAACCAATAGCAAAACAATGCATGTAAGGAACTCTGGTCAACTCATTCTCTCTGTTCCTTTACATCAAAGAACCTGTTAAGGAGCTGACTGGGAACTGCAGTCATTCCCAAGTTCCTTGGCTGTAAATTCTATTGCAAACTTTACTTGCTTTAAAGTTGATATGATCTCCTTCACCCATACATATTTGTGAAGCTAAGTAATTTAAGTTATATAAATTGTGGTTTTTTTTTAGTTTTTTTGTCAACTTGACACAAGCTAAGATCATCTAAGAAGAAGGACTCACAATTGAGAAAATGCCTCCATTTCTGGCTGGTAGGAGTACTTTATTGATTAATAACTAAGGTAGGAGGGTCCAGGCCACTGTGGGGGATGATACCACCCCTGGGCAGGTTATCCTGAGTGGTATAAGAAAGTGGTATGAGCAAGCCATGGAGAGCAAACCAGCAAGTAGTGTTTCTCCAAGGCTTCTGCTTCAATTCCAGCCTCCAGGTTCCTGTCCTGCTTGAGTTCCTGTCCTGACTTCCCAAAGTGATGGGCTGTGATCTGATGCATAAGCTAAATAAACCCTTTACTCTCCAAGTTACTTTTATTCATGGTGTTTTGTCACAGCAATAAAAAGGCAAAGTAACATATAAATGAAGGCGAATGAGGTACCTAAAAATAGGTTCATACCCTAAAGGGTACATTATTATAATAGTAATGCTAGCTATTCATCATCATTGTCCTATTTTTGTTAGTAAACAGTGAAACAAAAGGAGAAAATGCTTTGGTTGGATAGGATTCTGGTTTCTCTCTTTCTCTTCTTTGCAAAATTACTCTTCTGGCCCTCACAGGCCACTTGATCCTATGTCTTAATGCCCTCTGCACTAAAAGAATGCACTTACACTAATACCCTCGGTCATTTTCTATGAAAGATGCTAAGGATCTTTCCTTAGCTATGGATTGGCTAAGGCCTAAATTAGATGTATTTGGAAAACCTCTTGGTTTTGTTACTCCTCCCTGCATCCTCTATATCCGTGGCACAAGGGGCTATATACCTAGCATCTAGTAGGGCCATGCAAGCCATCCTCTGCCAGCTGCATCTGTGGATATGATTGTTTTTTTCTACGTCTTACTCCTAGAACTCTTGGGATAGTTTTAATTGGTGCCTCCAAATAGATAAGCTTGGGTCAGTATTAGTGGATGACAACCACACCATTGGGCTAGACCACTTTTCTATACCCAACATGCCATGAAACGCTATGTTAGTAAAAGGCAAACATTTTAGCCAGATGTGATAGTGTATAACATATTAGCCAGATGTGGTAGTGCATGCCTGCAATTCCAGCACTTGGGAGGCAAAGGCAGCAAGATCACTGTGAGTTCAAGGTCAGCATAGCTTAAGCAATTTCCAGGCCAATCAGGGACCTGATTAGACACAACATGACAACAAACACTCACACACGCGCACGCGCGCACACACCCAGAAAGAGAGAGAGGGAGAGGGAGAGAGGGAGAAAGAGAGGGAGAAGGAGGGAGGGAGGCAGGGATGGGAGAGGGGGAGGCATGGATGGATCAAGAAAAAATGAAAGTATAAAATATAAAGAGCAAATTCTTGCAAAGCCCTTCTTCCCTGGCTTTTTCCAGATATCCTGACTGTCTTCTCAGCAAATTCACTCTGTGCAAATATTTGTTCTACCAAGAGCAATGGATGGAAAATGAGAAAAAGTCAATTTCTTTCCTTGTACTTGATGCTGTTCCGTGAGATCTGTTACAAACATCAGCCAGTTGCCAACAAAGTGCCCTCGTTCAGTAGCTGACTTTGGCTGCTCACTGTGGACATTTGCTTTGCCAAAAATAATGAGATCATTTTCCTAATTCCTTTTTAATGTGTTTACACAGCTTAAACATATTTTTTGCCCTATACATTATGAAACATTGTGTGGAACAGCAAATTTGCTTTCCAAGTCAAACTGAAGAAAACCACAAAATAATTATCTAGAATTAACTCACTGAATTTAAAGCAGAATGTATTTGAACTGCCTGGCAAATTATGTATTAAGAACAGAAAGGGAAGAAGAGCTTAGTTTACTCTCTAAAGTGTCTTTTTATTTTTTTTTTTTGTTTTGTTTTGTTTTTTGTTTTTTTGTTTTTTGAGACAGAGTTTCTCTGTATAGCTCTGGCTGTCCTGGAACTCACTCTGTAGACCAGGCTGGCCTCAAACTCAGAAATCTGCCTGCCAAGTGCTGGGATTAAAAGCGTGCGCCACCACTGCCCGGCGTAAAGTGTCTTTTTAAAAAGATGCTACATCTTTTGTCTTGTGTGTATGTATGTGCTCATGTGTGTATATACATGTTTACGATGGCCACAGGTCGGCACCAGGGTCTTCCAGAATTGCTCCCCACCTTATTTTTTGAGACAACGTCTCCCACTGAACCTGAAACTTGCTAATTCTGCCAAACTGGCTGGTGGTTGAACTCTAAAGATTTTCCTATGTCTGCCTGGCAGGACTGGAACACACTCAGCCTTGTATGTGGGTGCTGGCCATCCAAAAACATGTTTATACAGTGAGCACTTTGCCTACTGAGCCATCTCCCCTGCTCAAAGAGTTACATAGCATATTCTGATTTTTATACAGTGTTGAGATTTGCTTTGTTCTCTAGTGTGAGGTTTTTGTGGTTTTGTTTGTTTGTTTTGCCTGGATCTCTAGCCAGGCTGGTCTCAGACTTCATATGGACACAAAGGTAGCTCTGAGGCTCTAGTCCTCTGCTTCTGCCTCCCTAGTGCTGTGCGTATAGGTTTGAGCCAGCACATACGGTTTATGCAGTGCTGGAGGTCCAATCTGGGTCTTTGTACATGCCAGGCAAGCATTACCAACTGAGAGATACCTTCACCCCTCAATGAGCCCCCATGCTAAGATGTCTAACGAAATAAGTAAGGCAGTCCTTAGTCTCAGAAATGGAAGGAGATAAATGACAGTGCATCTTTCCTGGTACTTTTCCACATATACATTGATAGGGCATGAAAGCTATTTATCTAAAAATAGAAATGATGTTTGCCCTAAGTTAGTTGTTAACATTGACAACTGCTGTTAACCATATGTAGGAAGGATACAGTTGAAAGGGAGTCTGTGGGGGATAGAAAGACGGGTCAGTAGTTAAAAGCATGGACCACTCTTACAGAAGACTGGTAGAGTGTAGCTCCCAGCAACACCCACATCAGTTGGCTCATAACCCCCTGTAAGTCCAGCTTCAGGGAACCTGATGCCGCTGGTCTCTGTGGGCACCTGCACTTGCAGGCATACTCCCACATACAGACATACACATACACATATTTAAAAATTATTTTTAAAAGTCTTTAAGTAAAAGAAAAAAGTGTGGTCTCTAGTCCTCCTCCACTCAATGTTTCTTCCCATCTACCTCAAAGTGCCAAAGATTAGCCATCCACAGTCAGGGCTGGAGGGAGCGACCAGCTGGTTCTGGATTATGAATTGACCTCAGCTTTTTGCTAGTTATGGGTGTTACCCAAATCTACAGATTTTCCCCACCAATTTTTATCAAACATCCAATTACAGTAAAGTAAGTTTTCGAAAAGAAAAAAAGTGCCAGGTGGTGGCGCACGCCTTTAATCCCAGCACTTGGGAGGTAGAGGCAGGTGGATTTCTGAGTTCAAGGCCAGCCTGGTCTACAGAGTGAGTTCCAGGACAGCCAGGGCTACACAGAGAAATCCTGTCTCAAAAAAAAAAACAAAAAAAAAAAAAAGAAAGAAAGAAAAAAAAAAAAAAAAGGAAAGGAAAGGAAAGGAAAGGAAAGGAAAGGAAAGGAAAGGAAAGGAAAGGAAAGGAAAGAAAAGGATCTCTGTTATCAAGATCCAACCATAACCCTGCTTGCTTCACATTTCTATTCCATTTCTAGCAGTGGGTTCTGCTATAATCACACCTGATGGGGTTTCTAAGGTGTCCCCAAATGTTAACAACTTAGTCTCCAAAATATATGTGAGCTACACTGTGTTTTCATTCAACCTAAGATGAAGCAAGTAAAATCCAATTTGGGGCCTGAAACCCACGTGTCTGTCAGGAGCAGGGTGAGCCAGTCTCTACTGAGCTCAGGGCTCATTCACACCTTCTCTGTCCCAGCCAGGGGCACCCTGCACACCTCAGCTTCCGTTTCAGCACATACCTTGGCAAGACTTCTCGTCTGTTAGTAATTTAAATCCTTTTTTGCAACTGCAGTCAAAACTGCCCACGGTGTTTTTGCAGAAATGGTTACAACCTCCATTCCGGGTCTGGCACTCATCGATATCTGTAAAGGGCAAGCACTAAGGAGCAGCAGCTGCCTGGCCTCCCCCAGTCCCTATCCACAGAAAGGAAAAACACACCCACAAGAGCACTTCAGAGTGCTCACTGATGGGGTCAATCTTACAAGCATTCTCTGGTCTGGCTGAAAGAGAAGTGCCTCATCCAGCTAACAGCTCTCATTTCCCATGCCATTGACAAGCACTAAGGGCACAAACCCTGGAAAGAAGTGGTGATATTATATTTTATTTTATTCTCTTCTTCTAAAGCCCTCCAAAGATAAGCCAACCTCCATTAGCACACGTTCTATTCTAGCTTAATGACTAAAGCTATAAGAGACAGGAGCTCTTGTTTGGGCAAATTATACAATGATCAAGTGGTCTCAATGTTTTAATGATCCCTAATACTTAATCTTACCTTCTCCAGGTTTCATCTCATGTCCAGTTTATCTATTTTTTTTTTAACCATGCTAAAGAACTAGCAAACTCTTTGTAGTCTTGCCCATGACTGTCTTCATTACTAAAAGTTAGTGGTAACAGTTATTCATTAAGTGCTCTGGATAATAATCTTGGCTGTTATTTACATGTAATCTCCAGGCTATTATTTATGATTGGTTGCTATTATCTGCTGCCGAAGAATGTTCCATGAACCGCCCTTTGCTAATAAAGCCACTTGCCTGAAATGGATTATCTGATGCTTGCAGCAGCTGACCGTCTCAGCAGTTAGTGTAATTAAGTTGCTTCTAATTAAGCTTACTCAATTATAACCGTCCACTAGCCCAGGGAAGAAAAGCTCTCATCAATATAAATCATAAGCAAATCTGGAAGTGCTCAGAGGCTGTGGAAGGGCAGAACTGCCTCTACCCTACACATTAGAAGTGCAGGACCCCTCCACCCAGGCCCTGGCCCCACAAGCTCACAGCGCCAGGACGAGTGCCAGCTACCTTTGCACGTCTTCCCATCCACCTGGAGAGTGAATCCAGTGGGGCAGCTACAGTGGACGCCTGTGGACGTGTCCTTACAGGTGCGGTCGCAGCCTCCGTTGTTGACAGCACACGTTTCTGGTGAGAGGTAGGAAGGGCAGTTAGCTTCCTAAAGGAGTCCTGCTACAGGTATTACAGTTTGACAACCCTGAAAGCACAGAGGGGTGCTCATGGCCATACCTCAAGTCTCTGCCACCCACAAATGAGACAGGGGAGAGATGCTGCTGCATCTCCTACTCTGTTGTTACTCAGGAAACTTGTGACCAGAGGGAAGATATGTCCCAATCTATAGAAACAATCTCTTCCCACTAAGGTTCCTGGTGACTCATGCCAACAGCCTAAGATGGTCTCTCCCTCTGGTAGGCTGGACTGAGTATAGAACAGGGCAAAGGGGAAAATTCCTTTCTTATTCTAGAAGCTTCTCTTATCTGGGTGATGGCGCATCCTGACCATTCCTTTGCTACAGACTAAAGACTTTGTCCTTACAATGCCAATTTACTCACATGTCTGTCTCTGTCTGTCTCTTTCTCTCCCCCTCCCTCCCGCCCTGGGAGTTCCTCCTTCACATGGTCATTCTCAGTGATAGGCAAGTACTAGTCAACATTCACTCTATGTTAGCAAGTCCAGAACTTCCCTAGCTGCCTCATTTGAAAGCCTGGGGAACAGGCTAAGTATTAATTAGAAAAATGATAGCTACATAGGATATATAGCTACATGTGTGTTTATCTGTGCTTCCTCTCAAAACTTCACCACACTGAGATTTTAAGTGTTTAAATGTGTAACTCTTCAGGAACAACGAAAATGGAAGAGAAACAAAAAGGTTGTCAACTATTAGGAAGTGGCATGTCAGTGGGGAAGAGAGTTAATGCCTTGGGTCTGCAGAGGGGCAAAGCCATATATGAACCCCAGAACCCAAGGAGGCCCAGGAGTTAGAGATAGGAAGCTCGTCTAGGAGCAGAGATGGAGATAGAATTTTTTTTAAAAGATTAAAAAAAAAGAACAGGTTTCCCAAAAAACAATACCTACACCCCACACACCCAGTCCCAACACCCACATCCCCTATACCCCAATGACCTATCCCTAGCCCCCAACCCATGTTTCCTATATAACAACATCCCACTCCCACTCCCAACTTTTATTTTCTGATAGCCAGGAACCAGGTCCCAACTACAGTACAGTTTACACTCTGGAGAAGTCAGACCAACGCATCAGGACATAGAGGAGGAAAGGGGATCACAGTTGGCTAGATGAAAGACAAATTTTTAAACTCATACTCTCCAGACTCAGCTCCAGGAATGTCTCCATCTCCTCACAAGGGTTGCCCAGAATGCAAGGATTCCTCATAAGCTAAATCAATGTGCCCAGATGAAAAGACTTCAAAATGAAGGAAGGCCAGATGTAAAGTCAGTCACACAAATCCCATTGATCAATATAAGATCCAACTGGCTTTTTAGTTTTTCACTTTTTTTTAAAGTTTAAAAAGTTTAAAAACTTTTTTTTTCAGATTACATGTTCATAACATTTTAACATTTAATAGAAACTTATACAATAATTTCACTATATCTTACATGGAGGAGCCACAACAGAATTTACATAAGTTAGTTAAAAGCAAGAATAATTAAGGAGAGCCCAGATCTGTGAGCTGCTTTTCTCAGTTGCAGTTCACTAGGAAAAGGGGTTTATATTGCCCAATTATGTGGAGCAGAGGGAAGGCTTAAATACAGGCCTTTAGATACAGCTAAGCAGACACTCAGAGCCAACACCTGAAGAGAACCGTCTTGACCACAACCCCACCTAGACATCCATGTTGACTTCTGTCCATGGCTTAGGAAGTCCCATTACAGAAATGTCTCTCTGAGCCACAGTCTCCAATATTCATCGCATCCCAAAGGCAGGGATCACCTCATGCTCTTCCTTGCAAAAAAAATCCCAAAACTTAAATACTAAATATCCATTCTGCACAAACTTGGATTATGTTTGTCTATAGCACTCTAAAGCCCCAAAGGAAACAATGTGGTCTGAGTTGTCTCTTTTCAGGGAGAGATGATCAGAGATAAGCTTGTCTGAAGAATGGAAAGTTCAAATCCAAAGGCAAACAATTCCTGGAATGGACTGTCAACTGATAGAAGTGGGCTCTGGCTTTCAATTTGCAGTAGCCAATCCACGCTGAGGGGATGATGCACAAGCCTTCTCTACATTCCGAGGTCCCTAGGATCTGCACCCATCCCCAGCCACCTGCATCTGTCCTGGGCCTCTGGCCATTTCTGTGACTGAATGATCTTCAAGAGTTAGTGAAGGATCAAATAGCAATGACAACGGAGGGCATGGCATGCCATCACCCACAACATCCAAGTCATCACTGAACTCCAGTGGTAAACTCTCAGTGGGCTGAAGCTCAGCAACACTTAAGTACAGATCCATGGGGCCGGCTTCCATCCAGATCGTCTGGCACAAACAGTACCTGCTCGGGCTTATACATCTGAGGAGGCAACTGGAAATACAGTGGGCAGCAGGGATCCTCAGAAAGGCTTACAGGAACTGTTTTGTTGCAGGGTACCTCTTCAGATCCCTGGCAGCATTTGAAGAGAACCTAATTTGTATCCTGACAGATATGGGTAAGGCAGTGTCTGGTCATCGGAAGAGACTGATTGGAGCAGCAAACATCATCCACAAAGGCTAAGCACCTCTGACTGGAACGAGTGGTATGAGCCTGTTGAGCAGCCCCATCGGTGGCCAGCATTCTACGTTCCTTCAGCTGCCTGTGTAGTAAGGCTTCTACTCCATAGCATTGACGGTATCTCCTAAGACATTTTAATCACTTTAAATTCTCTCTCTCTTTGGCGAATAGTCCCTCGGGGCCAGTCAGGAGACTACTACCTAAAGCTTCGTGTTCCACTTTCCGATTATGTAAATAACGGCGCTTCTTCTCTTTGAGCAGGTGCTGTAATTTTTTAAACTGATCAATGTACAAAGACTGCAAACGAATTAGCTTTTCCCTCATAATAAGAGTCACTTCTTCAGCTGTATAGACACCAGCATGCCCAGTATCCGGCTGGCTTCACTGCGGCTACTCTCCGGGGTCTGTGAGCCCAGCTCTGTTTTAGCGTATGAGCTCAACTGGCACAAGAGGGTTTCACCCATAGGGCCTGGGTTGCTCTTCTTCATTTGAGCACGAAATGCTAGGGCATTCCTTCGAGCATGTTCGGCACAGAGAGACACCCCATCTTTCTTCTCGGGTTTTGGGGCAGCACTGGGGCAATTCCATTCTTCGTCGAGACGTAACTACATTGTTTGAAGGGTGCATTCTTGTCTTCAAGAATATGCTTAATGCAAACTCCTGCCCCTCCAGACGCAGCTGAGGGCACGGGCAGTGAGCGAACGAACAAGAGAGGGGCTCCTGGGACCTGGGCACTGGGGTGATCCTCCCCCGATTCGTTGGCAAGACGTGAATCCGAATCCTGCTCATACCAAAACCGCGCTAAGCTGACAGAAAGGGCGAACAGCAGCCTAACAGCCAAGGGGAAGCGCCCGGCATGGCACCATCTTACCTCCCCGCCCAGTTTTTCACTTTCAAATATCAAAAATCAATCAAGAATTGCTAGATATTTAGAATTTTACGTATATATCAAATCAAACAAGTAAAAAGAAGCAAAGAGAAAACAAAGATAACAGAGAAGGGGCTTGGAGTAATGGCTTAGTGGTTAAGAGTACATCAAACACCTGCAGAGGACCTGAGTTCGATTCCCTCTAACTCTGACCTCCAGCCTCTGCAAGCACTGCATACATGCAATTAAAAATAACAACATCTGGGCTGAAGAGATGGCTCAGAGGTTAAGAGCACTGACTGCTCTTCCGAAGGTCCTGAGTTCAATTCCCAGCAACTACATGGTAGCTCACAACCATCTGTAATGAGAACTGATGCCCCCTCTTCTGGGGTATCTGAAGATAGCTACAGCAAGCAGGGCTGGAACGAGTTGGGCCAGAGTGAGCAGGGCCTGAGCAAGAGCTGGAAAGTTGGCTCAGCAGTTAAGAGCACTGACTGGAGGGGGACCCAAGCGTGAAGGAACTCCACCAGCCCAGTGGCACTGGTTCCTTCCAGTCTGTCTGGGCTGGTGTCCTGAGCAGACCTTGGACACAAATTTTGCAGCCAGTCCCACAGCACCCAGGATCACAGGATGACATGCCCAGGATCACAGGATCCCAGAATCACAGGATCCCAGAGACAGCTTGACTCTGAGGAGTTCTGACACAACCAGGATCACAGGAAGGACAGGCCCCAGTCAGATTTAGCCAGGGCAGGTAGCACTAGAGATAACCAGATTGGGGGTGGGGGCAAGCATAAGAACATAAGCAACAGAAACCAAGGTTACATGGCATCATCAGAACCCAATTCTCCTACCATAGCAAGTCCTGGACACACCATCACACCAGAAAAGCAAGATTCAGATCTAAAATCACTTCTCGCAATGATGATACAGGACTTTAAGAGGGACATAAATAACTCTCAAAGAAATACAGAAGAACACAGGTAATCAGCTAGAAGCCCTTAAAGAGGAAATACAAAAATCCCTTAAAGAATTACAGGAAAACACAATCAAACAGGTGAAGGAAATGAACAAAACCATCCAGGATCTAAAAATGGAAATAGAAACAATAAAGAAATCACAAAGGGAGACAACCCTGGAGTTAGAAAACCTAGGAAAGAGATCAGGAGTCATAGATGCAAGCTTCACTAACAGAATACAAGAGATAGAAGAGAGAATCTCAGGTGCAGAAGATACCATAGAAAACGTTGACACTACTGTCAAAGAAAATGCAAAAAGCAAAAAGATCCTAATCCAAAACATCCAGGAAATCCAGGACACAATGAGAAAACCAAACCTAAGGATAATAGGTATAGAAGGGAATGAAGACTCTCAACTTAAAGGGCCAATAAATATCTTCAACAAAATTATAGAAGAAAACTTCCCTAACCTAAAAGAGAGAGAGAGAGAGAGAGAGAGAGAGAGAGAGAGAGAGAGATATGCCCAGGAACATTCAAGAAGCCTACAGAACTCCAAATAGACTGGACCAGAAAAGAAATTCCTCCCATCACATAATAATCAAAACACTAAATGCATTAAAAAAAGAAAGAGTTTTAAAAGCAGTAAGGAAAAAAGGTCAAGTAACATATAAAGGCAGGCCTATCAGAATTACACTTTACTACTCACCAAAGACTATGAAATCTAGAAGATCCTGGGCAGATGTCATACAGACCCTAAGAGAACACAAATGTCAACCCAGGCTACTATACCCAGCAAAACTCTCAATTATCATAGATGGAGAAAACAAGATATTCCATGACAAAATTAAACTTACACAATATCTTTCCACAAATCCAGTCCTACAAAGGATAATAGATGGAAAACACCAACATAAGGAGCAAAACTATACTCTAGAAGAAGCAAGAAAGTAATCTTTCAACAAACCCACACAAACCTAATTCCACTTCTTACAACAAAAACAACAGGAAGTAACAATTACTTTTTCTTTATATGAAAATTAATATTACCAACATACCCTAATCGATTGAAATCCAAAAATATGAGGAATTAGAAATTTGTTGGCTGTCATCCAGTGGTCTCTCTAATTTGGTAATTGGAGAAATAGGTCCAATATTGTACAATCCATATACACTTTCTGTTTGTTTGTACATGACAGTGTCTTGCTGGGTTCCACATAATGGTCTTGAAATCAGGCTTCTCCTATCTCAGCCTCTCTATTAGTAGGATTGTTTATTTGATGTTTTTACACTATACTATGGTTTTCAGAACAGCTTACTATTTCAAAAGTTTATACAACCAAAAGAAATGTAGACAATTAACGGGAGGTGGCTTGTAAGAGAACAACAAAGTGTGAGACTGAATGCTTTGCTTGATGTTTGTAACTATTGTATCAAGTTTAACAAAGATAACTTTATAAGTTACTCTTTCTCTAAGATGAATGCTTTTCAAAATCACCACAGCCAGTGAACCAGATTCTTACCCTCACCTTGTCTGTGCCACCCTCCAAGCAGAGCCATTGTTCATTGAAACAGTTAGTGAATGACTTTATGGATAGACCATCTTAATACACACACCATTTCTTAAATGAAGGTAACCTTTCTCTGCGGGCTGAGAATAAAGTCACTCACTCAAGTCAAATAGCTTTGACCATAGCAGGAAGTCTGTAACCAAAAATTGTGCCTACAATTCATTACTTGGCGCAGCAGAACTGTCAATTCTCAGCTTAGCTATTGTATTGGCTAGTTTTGTGTGTCAACTTGACACAGGCTGCAGTTATTACAGAGAAGGGAGTTTTAGTTGGGGAAGTGCCTTCATGAGATTTAGCTGTGGGGCATTTTTTCAATTAGTGATCAAGGGGGTAGGGCCCCTTGTGGGTGGTGCTATCTCTGAGCTGGAAGTCTTGGGTTTATAAGAGAGCAGGCTGAGCAAGCCAGGAGAAGCAAGCCAGCAAGAAACAATCTCTCCATGGCCTTTGCATCAGCTCCTGCTTCCTGACCTGCTTGAGTTCCAGTCCTGACTTCCTCTGGTGATCAACAGCCATGTGGAAGTAAGCTAAATAAACCCTTTCCTCCCCAACTTGCTTCATGATCATGATGTTTGTGCAGGAATAAAAACCCTGACTAAGACAAATTGGTACCAGGAATGGGGTATTCCTGTGACAACCTGCCCATGTTTTGGGGAGGACTGTAGAAGGACTTTAGAACTTGAGCTAGAAGAACAGTCACTGGCTGTTAAAAACTATGTGGGATATTCTGTAGGAGCTTAGAAAATCATGTTGAAAACAGTGCAGATATGGAGGCCTGGCTTGTGAAATTTCAGAGAAAAAAATTAAAGACTCTTATCAAGACCATGTTGTTTTAATTGTGAAGATTCTGTGGTTCTGGTTAGCTGGGGCTAAAGTATCAGCTGTGATTAACAAGATACCAGAACTACTAAAGAGAGAACTTTGCATTACTGGAACTATTGATGCTGGTTATCTGGAGCTAAAAAATTAGTGGTGATTAAGAAGAGACCAGCATCATTGAGGTGACATCTTCTGGGAAGTTTTCTGAGAGCACAAAGAGACTATGTTTCCAGAGATAGCCAAGGTTGTACCTTGTGCTGCAGCAGGACTTGGTAATGTGTAAGAGTCACCCAGGTGGTACTGGTTTTGACAGCATGAAGGGGTCATAAAGAGCAGCTGAGGCTCGGCACAGTAAGAGGCCATGGAAGGCCATTGGTAAAGGTGCAGCCTCAGTTTGCAATTGATGGCCCAAGACTGAAGGTGTCATGCAAAAGAGTTGAGGCTTGGCACCATAAAGACAGTCTATGAGAGGCTATTGATAAAGCCTAGTTACAGCATTGTTTTGAAAATGCCAGTACCATGGAATGACCACCAAGGACAGCAGCAGCAGTGAAATACAGGCATCTGGTGCCCAAAAGACAAGATGTGTGCTACAAAGGGCAGAGCTGGAGAGGTGACTCAAACCCTTCGAGGAGCCCAAAAGATCATGAGTTAGATCCCAGAGATTGGTTTTGCTTTAGATTGTGACTGTGCCCTGATATTTTTCCCTCTTGAAGGAAGAATATATTTTAGTGGAGCCCACAGTTAAGAGACTTTGAATTTTAAAAAATATTAGACATTTTAAATTGATTAGACTTTTAATATGTAAAGACTGTGAGACTTTAAATCTTGGGGATAAATAAGAACATAAGGGTTGAGGCCTAATAATGATGCGTTTGTGTGTCAAGTTGACAAGGGGTCAATTGTACTGGCTGGCTTTGTGTGTCAACTTGACACAGGCTGGAGTTATCACAGAGAAGGGAGCTTCAGTTGAGGAAGTGCCTCCATGAGATCCAGCTGTGGGGCATTTTCTCAATTAGTGATCAAGGGGGTAGGGCCCCTTGTGGGTGGTGCTATCTCTGGGCTGGAAGTCTTGGGTTTATAAGAGAGCAGGCTGAGCAAGCCAGGAGAAGCAAGCCAGCAAGAAACATCTCTCCATGGCCTCTGCATCAGCTCCTGCTTCCTGACCTGCTTGAGTTCCAGTCCTGACTTCCTCTGGTGACCAACAGCCATGTGGAAGTAAGCTAAATAAACCCTTTCCTCCCTAACTTGCTTCATGGTCATGATGTTTGTGCAGGAATAGAAACCGTGACTAAGACAGCTATGATGGAGGTAAAATACTTTGGTGATGTGAGGGTCATTGAAGTACAGCCTTATTACCATGAAATCCAATGTCTAAAAATTGTTCTTATTTTGGGCTTGTACCACAGTAAGAGTCAAGATTTTAAGCTCTACTAAAATCAAAACAAAGAAGTAAAAAGGCTTTATCTATTTATCTATTTATGTTCATTTAAAAAATACTAGTAGTGATGTATTATTTTCAAATATATAGTTAATATGTTTGGGGTTATTTCAAATTTATATTGAGACAAATGTATGTATTTTCAGTATTGTTGTAGAGAAGCATCTACATAAGACTGTTCAATTGATTGTTGTTTTATATCAAACAATTTTCATGATACTCATTTTTATTGTTACAATATTTTATAAATTTTAAAGAATACGACAAAATAAAAAAAAGAAAGATATTACAGGTATTGAAGGTGGGGTCTCTGAGAGGAGCTGGGGTATAAAAGGGAAACAAGAATGTGATGTAATTCTATTTACTTAAAATATGTTTTTAAATGTTAACATATTCAAATAAATTGAAATCATGTATCTTTTCTCATCATAATGCAATAAAACTTAAATCAATTAAAAAAAAAAAAGAATTCCTAAAGTTAAAAAAAAAAAAAAAAAAAAAGAGCACTGACTGCTCTTCTGGAGGTCCTAAGTTTAAATCCCAGAAATCACATGGTGGCTCCCAACCATCTGTAATGAGATCTGATGCCCTCTTCTGGTGTGTCTTAAGACAGCTACAGTGTACTTATATATAATAAATAAATAAATCTTTTAAAAAATAGCGTCCATTTAAAAAAAGATAATACAGAATAAAAGAAAATAAAGTGTGATTTCTTCAGGGTGGTAAGAGAAGCCCATGAAATATGAACAGTTCCCTATAACAAAAACTACAGGAAATGCTGCAGGCAGGGACCAGGAAAAAGGAACATTTAAAAAGACTCTTGCAGGAAGATTAGAATGTGGAAAAAATGAGAAATTTTGTGGAAATTTCTAGAAAGAGAATTAGAGGATCTCTGGGGTTACTGCTCTCAGCAGGGAAGAAATGAAGGGTACCAAGTGAAGAAGCAACATACCATCAGTTCTCATACACAAGCCAAACCAGAGAACTCAGACCTGTCTCAAAGGCCCAGGAAGCACACAGAGCAGGAGGGGCACATGAAACTGGACAGTGCCTTGAAATCTCAGATCACCAAGACCCTGAAAAACGGCTAGAGTAAAGAAAGCTTCCACAGGTTTCACACACTGGGCCAAGAGTGAGAGAGTGAGCTGAGGATGTATCTCCAGTGGGTTATTGTTCACTTAGCATAGATGAAGCCCTGGCTCCATTCCCAGCCATGCATAAACTGAGCAGAGTGGCTGTAATCCCAGCACCTAGGGGTGGAGGCTGGGGATCCCAAGTTCAAGGTCATTCTTAGCTCTAATAAGTTTGAAGTTAGTCTGGACTATATGAGATGGGGGAGGAGCAGGGATAGCATGAAACAATGGAGCACTGGTGTCGAAATTCTGATGATAGAATATTCTTTCCAACTCGAGATTCTATAATGAGCCAAATACTCAATGAAGGGAGAATGCATACAAAGGCATTTGAGAGACACAAGATTTTTAGAAACTTCTATCTTATCCACAATATAAAGTGACAAACATCAAGACTTGGGCTCTGCCAAAACAGGAGAGCAGCAAAGCGGGTTCCTAGGCCCATGGGAAAGGCACAGCTGACAGAGCTGCAGGCCAGGAGTCAGGCCTTCCCCAGCAGCGGGAAGCTTCAGAAGAGGAGATGGTCAGAGAAGAGAAGGGGCTAAGAAGAGCCCTGCTGTCTCAGAACACTCTGGGAAGGGCTTTAGAAAGCTCTGCCAGAGCCTTGCAAGGGAACAGGCAGGCGGTTCTTAGAAAACAGCTCTCCGATTTGCAAAAGAAAGTGTATAACAGCAGTACATTACGGGACTTGGACGACTGGTGTGTAGATGCTCACAGTAACGTAAACACTTAATATTGACTTAAATTTTGATAAATCATATTAAGGGCTTGGAAGGAGTGTGTGTGTGTGTGTGTGTGTGTGTGTGTGTGTGTGTGTGTGTG
>JADRCD010215196.1:56223-81686 GCA_019843815.1 Montemys delectorum
GCCTGTGCCTGTGCCTGTGCCTGTGCCTGTGCCTGTGCCTGTGCCTGTGCCTGTGCCTGAGGCTGTGCCTGTGCCTGTGCCTGTGCCTGTGCCTGTGCCTGAGGCTGTGCCTGTGCCTGTGCCTGTGCTTGTCATCTTGCTGAGGCAGAGTTCATACTTACAGATACAGTCTCTCTGGTTTTGGGCCAGTTCAAAACCAGGCCTGCATTCACAGGCAACGCTGCCTCTCGGAGCCTCCTTGCAGATGTGACCACAGCCATGATCCTTGTTCATACAGCTCAGGCCCTCTGCAAGACAGCAGTATGTAGCAGGTGACAGGGTGGGGAAAGCTACATGAATGGACAGTGGGGAAGGCCATGGCTTGTCGTCTTGATCTCTATTGGCCCCATAGTTTATTTATTTTTGTTTTATGAGACAGGGTTCTGCTATGTAGCTAAGGCTGCCCTTGAACTTCCTGTGTAGTTCAGACTCACCTAGAACTTATCATGCTCCTGCCTCTACCTCCCAGGTACTGGGATTATAGGCTTATGCCACCCTCATGGCTCTAGCCACACTTTTTTTTTTTCTTTTTTGGCTTTTCAAGTCAGGGTTTCTCTGTGTAGCCTTGGATGCACTGGAATTTACTTCGTAGACTTGGCTGGCCTCAAACTTACAGAGATCTGCCTGTCTCTGCAAGTGCTGGGATTAAAGACATGTGCCACCACTGCCCTGCTCCAGCTGCACATTTTTAAAGACTACATCTGGCTGGTGAGATGGTGTAATGGGCAAAGGAAGCCAAGTCTCACCAATTGAGTTGTTATGCCCAAAACCGTCATGGTTGGTGAGAAAGAGTTCCTTAAGCTGTCCTTTTCTGTATACATGCACAATAAACAAATAAAAAGAATGTGCATTAAAATCAGGCTGAAGCACCAAAAAATGAAAATAAAAAGATGGGTGATGGTGACATATATCTTTAATCCCAGCACTCAGTACACTGAGGCAGGCAGATGTCTGAGTTCGAGGCCAGCCTGGTCTACAGAGTGAGTTCCAGGATAGCCAAGGCTACCAGAGAAACACTGTCTTGAAAAACCTAATAAATAAATAAGTAAATAAAATATTAAATAATCAGGCTGGGCCAATTTACAGAGATATAAAAGATTTCTTTTGTCACCTAAGAGATGGGATCCCTCAAATTTTTCTAAAGAAGAGGAGTTGGCGCTAGAGAGGTGGCTCAACAGTTAAGAACACTGGCTGCTCTTCCAGAGGACCTGGGTTTGATTCCCAGCTTCCACACAATGGCTCACGACGGTCTATAACTTCAGTTCCAGAGCATCCAGAATCACCTTCTGGCCTCTGTGGGCACCAGGCACCCGCGTGATATACAGACATACATGCAGGCAAAGCACTCATACAAATAAAATAATCTTTTAAGAATAAAGAAGGCCCCCTCAACAAAGCAGTGCCTCCATCCCTGAAAACAGAACCTGAGCTTTCACGTCTGCCATGCATTTACATTCCGCCCTGAGGAATCACAAGCACCTGCCAAGAGGCTTCTCTCACGTGACCCTCCCTGAGCATGCTCAGAGAGCATCACGCTTCGCACAGACAGCATCACACAACAACACAAGAAGAATAAAAGGAAAGAGGAGGAGCCTTCCAGCTTCTCCAGTGGGTTCCGGTAGCTGCCAGCGAAATGACGTTAGCTGTTCCGCAAGAGCCCAATCAGCCCTAACAATGGTGATGGGAAAGAGAATACCTCAGGTAGCTGGAATACTTGCTGGTTTAACAAGCATGTAAATCAAGGGTTCTCAGCCTTCCTCATGTGACCCTTTAATACAGTTCCTCATGTTGTGGTGACCCCCAACCACAAAATTATTTTTGTTGCTACTTCATAACTGTAATTTTGCTACTGTTATGAATAGTAATGTAAATATGTTTGGAGATAGAGGCTTGTCAACGGGGTCGAGACCCAAGAGTTGAGAACCACTGATCTAAACGCTGCTGCAACAGCAGCAGAAGCATCTGTGTAGGCTGTCGGCAGCCTGCCTCCTCGGGAAACCAGTTTGTTGAAACCTTTGTTGCCTGGGTACCCAACCCAAGCACACACTCAGGGTGTCTTCTCAGTCAGGGATGCATCGGTGAGGATGTGTGCACAAACTGTTCTTGGCATCTGTGTAAGATGACTCTAAGACATCCTTGAGAGTAGAAGTTTGGTCTCAATGGCTAGAGGGCCTATGAGACTTTCTAATTCTAGAAATAGGACTATTTTAAACTTGAGTCCTGGAAGGTTTTATTCAGCCTTACTAGGACTGAACACCACTCTGCATTCTACCCCTAAGACCATGGCTAATAGACTTTAATGAAAGGATGAGTCTCCTCTCTATGCCTGTGTGTCCTGGGAACAGTTACTTCAAAACATATTTCTAGGCCAGGCGGTGGTGGCACACACCTTTAATCCCAGCACTTGGGAGGCAGATGCAGGTGGATTTCTGAGTTCGAGGCCAGCCTAGTCTACAGAGAGAGTTCCAGGACAGCCAGGGCTATACAGAGAAACCCTGTCTCGGAAAAAAATAAAACAAAACAAAACAAAAACAAAAAAACAACAACAACAAAAAAAGATATTTCTATTTGAAAAGACAATATAGGAGTTAAAACATCCTCTAACTGTTTTGGGTCTGTCTAAAGACCACCTTGTTTTTCATCTGACAGTTCTGAGCTGTGTGCCCCCGCACACAATCTGCTTCATGCTGCTGAGGGCTGCTGTCAAGTAGTACAGAAAGAAGTTTGCACTGAGTTGCTGCAAAGCTCTTTCTGCTCTGGCTGGTCCTTTATGAAGATATCATTCACACCCCAGTACCGAAAAGGCACAGGAGGTGAGAGCTGCCCATGAAGGAGTGTCCTTCCCTCTCCCAAAAGACCCAGCAAGTCCTGTGTTTGCCTTTGAGTCAGTGGAGCATTTGAAGTAATTGAGGCAGGATGGTACTTGTGGGTAATCATTTCTGTGCTTGAGACGCAGTATAGGAACCCATAGACAGTCTACCCCCCAAACAGCTCCCCTTCTCCTTCTGGATAGTTTACTCTGTTTATGTGCCTAAGGCATTTGCAAAGTGACTTTTGCTGCCCCTGAGCAGTTCATTTACACAAGAAATATTTTATAAGGAAACCCAAAGTCATCAGAGAAGCTGCCCCTAATGTCCCCTCATAGCAAACTGGATCTGGAGTTGCCAAGAGGTGATGAGGACCAAGACAACTCTGAAAATGTAGATGGCTTTTCAAGAGGTGACTCCTAAAGCCCTTCAGAGTACACCGGTTCAAAACAGGGTCATAGCTAGAGGAAGCAAATGGGTCTGCTCCAAACCAGGAAGGATAGCTAGGGCCTAATTTCTCTAGGACCTGGTCTGGTAGCCATGTCCAAAGCTAAGGAAGGGTTCACCAAAAGGGAAGATGCTCAGAAACCCCGGAGATGCCTCCAATCTTTTGCTCCCTTGCCAGGCTTCCACTTTAGAATATCTCTGGAAACTTAAAATAAGGATGGGAAATATTTTACAAAACAGGAAAAGTGTACGGCTGCAAGCCTAGTCTTCCTTGTCACCCGATGTTGCCTGCAGCTCAGCCAGAGCAGCAGTATACTGTCTAAATACCCTCAGAGTAGACAAGACAAAAGAGAAATGCTCCTTCTGACAGCCTGAGCCCCCCTGAATGGGAACAAAGGCAGACAGAGGGTGAGGTTTCCCCTCCATTACATGGGTGAAAACACACATTCTCTGATCACAGCTCTGGGCTTTCTAAGCATTTTTAACAAAAAAATTCAGTAGCTTGAGTTTCCATCCAACTCAGCCACTAGGCGCTAGGTCTCCTTGTTGAAAAATACTTAGTAAATAATTATTAAAACAAACAGTAGCAATAGAAAATACTAGCCTGTGACATCAGCTTCCCCCCACACACACTTTCCATGGTGGATTTTTAAAGTCTTTAAATACAGTCTCCAAGAGGATACTGCACACATGAAGGAGGAAATCCTTAGGAGTGATATTTTTTTAGAAATCACTTGGTTGAAGAATTAAAATCCTACGGTGTAAGTGGGTCGCCATTGCAAACTGCTGTAACCTGCTGGCTCAAAACGGCAGGAATTTGCCTAGTAGTCAAACTGAAATGCAACAGAAAATCACAGCACTTCCAGACCACAATAACAATTCTTGGATTTGGGTTTTAGTTCCAGACATTTATATTCATCTTAAGTACCCATCAGGGGATCCAAGAATGTCTGAATTGTGGAAGACTTAGAATTCTAATACAGCTTCGCAGAAAGAACTCGTTTTTACCTCTGCCCTGAGAAACCTGTAGGAGGGGAGCGGAGGGCTGAGCCGGGGTCGGGAACATAGGTTAAGTAAGAGACCAGAAGCCCGAGCTGCTGGAGCTGCTGCCGGTGGGCACAGCCTGTGTGGGCGTGCAGAGGCAATGGTTTTACCAGCTGGTCATTGCCTCCTCCCACAGCCACCATTGAAGAAAGCCAGAGTGACATCCCTGGAAGCAGCTTTGAGCAACTGAAAGGAGAGACCCCTGAGATTCAGATCGCTCTCTGCCTGGCTCCTTAAACGATTCCCATCTCCAGTTCTGTCATGTGAAACTTCATCCAATGCCACCAGAATCTTGAGACCCCAGCAGGAAGAAAAGGCCACCACTACTCTTCAAGGGTCACACCTAACATGAGATAAGAAATCAGAACCAGTGTGTGTGAGACTCCCCTCAACGCCCCCCCCGCCCCACCCCGTGAGCACTGAGAGTGAACAGATGGGGGAATTGCAGCTATCAAACACACACTGCTCCCCAACACCAAGGCATTCCATCAAGTGTAGCCTAGTCCACCATTCTTGGAAAATAGAGTGAAGTCATCTTCCATGAAGAAACCCTTGAAATGCCACTAAAGCCATGGTAAATAATAAATTTATAAGTTTATGATTAAAAATGGAAGAACTTAAAGTGACTTCACTCTTAAGATATGGGAATCCATACCCATCACATGCTAAAATGAGTGACTCATCTAATATTTGGGCTCTTAAATCTAAAGACAGGAGGAGGCAACACCAGAGAAATACAGCCACTAAAACAAGCCTATTTGGCTTAAGAAAAAGCAGAGAAATAAGAAGGTGACATTCGGTGAAAAACCAACCAATGGCCACTTGCCTTTGATGCCCCTCCCTCCAAAGGCTCCCACATAGCGGTAAGAATTTAAAAATAGTAGAAATAAAAGACATAGACTCAAAGCAAAGAGAGGAAGGCCTTCAGAAGAATGGTAATGGCTGAGTGAGTGAGAACATAGCGTGGAGGTGGGGGAGTAGTTCAGAGAGGGTGTTTTTTCTCCCGCCCCCAACCCCCGCAGAGCCCTGGAAGCATAGAGCCCAAGAAATGCAAAACTCAGGGAAGGGCCAGAAGTGGCTTGAGACTGAAAGAGGCTAGTCGGAGTGGGAGGGAGGATCCAGCTCCCATCCCCACCGGCACCCCCAGCCCAGAGCAAAGGGCATGCTTGCACTGGTACTGCGGTTTTCAGCATCTTTTTGAAAAACTTGGCAAATCACACACCTTATTTCTCTGGAGCCATGTACTAAGGTTTGAAATGTTCTCTATTTAGAGATTAGGATCAGAGGGTGTGAAAGTTTGCAAGGACCTCAGAGATCCCACAGCCTGCCACGTTACTAGGTGACAACCACGAAGTAACAGAGCTTGCCGCGTCTCTCTAGCAGCACATTCTGGACTTGTCCTCAGCTTCTAAGACTTTCTAGACACTCTGCTTCCGGTATAAAGTCATGTTGTTTGCGAGGGGGTGGGAACTCTGATGAGACTCCGCCCCCCAACCCCCCAGACAGACTAAGGTACCTTCTGAGCGGTGAATGCAAGTGTGCTGATTGTCACTCAGAAAGAAACCTTCTTTGCAGCGACACTCATAGCTCCCCATGACGTTGGTGCAGGTGTGCTGGCAGCCGCCATTGTTCTCCAAGCACTCGTCCATATCTGGAGAGAGAGAGGGGGATGGAGATTGGCTTCCTGGCTGTTTCCAAAGTCCAACCCAACCAGTTGGCTCAGCGGCTCCTGCTAATCGAAGACAAGGTCCCTCTTGTCCCTGCATCACAGAAACTCTCCAAGCCAGAGCCAAAGGAGCCTGTGGTTGGTTCACCCAGCCCCCATGGGCCTAGGGCTCACCTAGTCAAGCTCAGGGAACTAATACAGAAGCCAATGAACACCTTCAATTTCTAAAGCACTGAGTCAGACGGTCGAGATAATGCTTAGCTTCCTGAGAATGCCTTCAGGAGAGACAAAGACAATGTACAATGGATTCTAAGATAAGAAAAGGGTGGGGCAGAAGAAAGAAGATAGGTAGCACGTGATGGTGTGCTATCAACACAGGGGCCTTTATGGGGAAAACTGATAAGAGATGGGCCTTAGGATCCTGCAATTACAAACCTGGAGAAAGGAGATTCCAGGCTGAAGGGCCAGAGCCCTCCCCAGCACAGAGGCGGGGAAGCTTGGAGTATATTGGATAGCAGTGAGTCATTCCACTTGGCTAGAGCCTGGGAGACGTGGATGGAAGTCACAGGAGATACATTCAGGAAGATAGATTAAGGCCACAATTCTTCTCGGTCTTAAATAGCAAGCTAAGAAGCTCTTCTCTCATTGTAGTGCAGTGAAGAAGTCAAGCCCCTTCTTTGGGGGGAATCTAAGACAGCAGTAGGGCAGACAAAAAAATGCAAAGCCTGAAGTCTGACTTTCTCTCTGTCTGTACCCAAAAAAGCCAAGCCAAGGCTGTGGGCGGAGACAGAAGCAGAGTGGCTACCCTTGGGATAAGCTAGCGAGGCAGGCATAGAAAACTGCTGGGTAGATATGACGCCCCAGGGAGAGTTTCACCATTCCAATCCTCCCTGAGGACAGCAAGGGGGCTTTCTAGAAAGAAACACGGTGAAGAATGATGCTAGTCTCAGAAACAGGAATGGAGACTCAGTTTTGCTCCCAGTGTAGAAAGAGATATCCTAACAGACTGAAGTGTAAGGCGGAGCCCAGCGGGCATGAGGGAGCAGAGGGATACAGAACACTGTCGAGTGGCACGAGCCCAGCTTTGAACCCCATTGGGTTGCAGAAGACAGGAGGGCCAAAGCCAGGAATGTGGAAAAGAGGACAGGAAGAGAAAGGTGCAAGCCAAGGGGAAAGTTTGCAGAGAAGTCAGCTGGAGCTCCCAGAACCTGGGAAGGGACAGTCAGAAAGGCAGGAAGTAAGGGTCCTCAGACCTGTTTCGGCAACTCACCCCTAAGGGAACCTTCCTCCCACGCTAGCCTGAGACCCTGGCACAGCTGCCCTGGGTCACTTACTGGCCCGTCTTCTCAATCATCTTTGTGGGTCCCCATCAGACTGTGCACTCCTGGCAAATGTAGATTTCTGTCTTATAATATAATAATATAAAATACTGGTTGGCAGAGCACTGGACAGTTCATTAACTGGTCAGTTGATGAGCATCAAGGAACAAGTACAGACAACCAGAGCCAAGGAGGAAACTTCCAGAAGAACCTCAGATACACAAAAGCTCAAGAAGAAAACTGATTTAAAAAAAAAAAAAGAAAACCCTCTAGTTTAATATCTCATGTGCCTATCTCTGACTCCTGGGTGTATCTGTAACCAGAAAACTCACATTTAAATGTCTGTTATCTAGTTTCAAGCTTCAGATCTTACAGGCAACGGTCCTCCTACACTACCGAGCAATGTTCTCCTAAACTGATGGGACTACAGCCATTCCCTGAAGCCTAACAAACTTGCCCTGTCTATGCCAAAGGGCGAAGGAAGCACATTCCAGAGAAAAGCCTGTACGGGGACACCTGGCCTAGGCCTTCTGCAGCGAGGACTCACTCTAAGCGGAGAGGCTGTCTCCCTGGCATGCCTGAAGGCAAGCTCTCCCGAGCCACAACAGCCCCATTCCATGTGTCACTTACTACTTTTTCTTTCCAAGCAATCAGCAATGTGTCATTAAATTGGGTGACACAATAGGATGGAATGAATACAGTGTCTGTTCACAGGACTCGTATGGGTCAGGAGCTAGTGACTGTCTTCAGATTCCGCCTTGTGGCAACCTCCAGACTCCCTGGCTACATCCTCCAGAGACAACAATGTAACTGGACTGGAGTAAGGCTCTGGCAGTGGTGTCTGTGAAACATCTCAGAAGAGCTTATGCTACCAAGCCAAATAGTGGTGATAGAACTCACCACAAACGGGAACTGAGTTCAGGTGGGCGGGCTAAGGGGAAGCGCTGCATTCATTTCGGTGTATTTGCTTCCCAGACTATGGCACTGGGGGGCCTGGTGTCAGAGCATGCTGACTGGTGTATTTGTAGCTAATGTGTGTTTAGTGGGGGGCTGACCACAGGAAAAGAGTCACCCCAGAGAATACAGGAAACTGCCACTCCAGAGGAGTTTGGGCTCTGAGCTCTTTCTCTGCACAAAGTGCCTTGTCACAAAGGATGCAGAAATCCTTCTGGTTCTACTCTTCCAAATAAATAGCATTCCCTTGTAGCTTTCCTCCTCCTCCCCCTCCTTCTCCTCCTCCTCCTTCTCCTCTTCTTTAAGACAGGGTCTCATGTAGCTCGGGTTGGCCTAAAACTCTCTAGGGAGCTAAAGATAATCTTGAACTCCTGATGCTCCTGCCTCTACCTCCAGAATACTGACATTACAGGTGTATGCCACTATACCTGCTTTATGGAATGCTAGGAACTGAACCCAGGGATTTGTGCGGGCTAATCAAACATTCTACCCATGAGCTGGAAAGATGGCTCAGAGGTTGAAAGCATTGGTGGCTCTTTCAGAGGACCTGGGTTCAATTCCCAGCACCCATGTGGCAGCTCACAACTGTCTATAACTCTAGTTCCAGGGGATCTGACACCCTTACACAGACATACATGCAGGCAAAACACCAATGCACATATTTTTAAATATTAATATACATTAATATATAGAATATATATATTCTACCAACAGAACTATATCTCTAACCCTCTACCGCCTTCCTTAAAGGAATCCTCAGTTTTTGCATACATACTCAGTTTATGCATGGGATCTCCACAAAGCAGATGCTTGGCAGACTCCATGAAGAAACCCCAGGTGGGTGACAAGGACATTCTACTGAGCCGTCTTAGACCTGGAAATTTATGAGCATGCTTGTGTTCAGAAAGCCCCACTTGGCCTTGGCTGACATTGTTAGGCTTTGGATGGCTCAGTCTGCTGCTCTCAGGAAGTCCCCACCCCACAATAAGAACCAGGTCAGTCATCAGATATCAACCCTCAAAATGATGCTTTTGGCAAACCAAAGGGAAATCAACTACAACCACAACACTAGAATGGATGCTGTCCAACAAACTGAAGTCTTGTCTGACTTTCGAATTCATTGTGATTTATTTCTGCTCTCAGGCTTGTCTTCAAATGTATTCTTTTTAAATGCTGCCTACTTAGGAAGAGTTTGTACTCCCCTAGACACCCATGATATCTAACTGACAGCTGCAGGCCTGGAAGCCCACATGGCTTGGGCCTCTCTCATGGGGGCTCAGACAGGAAAGGCCACACCAGATAATACTGAGATATGAAATCAGGGCTGAATTTCAAATGGGAACATTCTCCTTCCTCTTCCTCTTCCTCTTCCTCTTCCTCCTTTCCTACTCTAGAGCACAACTTTTTGGACACCAGTTCAGCCTAGACTTAGGAGGATGGGTTCAGATGGGTGTCTGCATGTGTATGAGGTCAGAGGTCAATGTCAAGTGTCTTCCTAAGATGTTAATATTTTGAGTCAAGGTCTCTCACTGGACTTGGAGCTCATTAACTGGGCTAGGTTATCTGGCCAATGAGCTCTAGGGATCTGCCTGACTCTGCCTCTGCAATGCCAGGATTGCAAGTGTGCACCACTATGCCCAGCTTTTACACGGGTGCTGGGGATCCAAATTCAGGGCCTCATACTTACACAGCAGGCACTTTAACAATTGTGCCATCTTCCTGGCTCTTTTATGGCTTTTAAAGCTGACATCAAGGCATTTGATCAAGTGACTGTTCCTACCACACTATAAAGGAAGATCTGAATAGCTATCCCCTGAGACAGACGCTGGTTGGCCAAGAGGTCAGCCAGAGAAAGGCTCATCAGCATAATGTCCTCCTATAGGGCTGATAGCACGAGCCCAGCAAAGCCAAGCACCTGCCTGGTGGGCGGCATCCTCCCAGACTATGCAGCCTCAGCCTCATCCAACAGGACTCCTAGTTTCTGATCTAGTGCTCACATGAGGAACTGGTAGGAGCAGTCTGCTTTCCTCACTTCAGGAACTGTAGTGCCAGTTGATATGTCTGCCTTGTGGAAGTCTTGGAGGACGCTTACAGACAGCTTTTGTCTTTCTTTCAAAAAGAAAAAAAGTGTAGGATCTACCTGACTGTGACCCAACACAGATCTGAAGCAAGAATAAAGTCATAGTATTTGAAAGATAGTTGAGATCCTTTCACCAGAACACCTAAGGTCAGAAAGTCAGTGTCAGAAATCAATAAGCAATAGTGGCAATGTCTACCCATCTCCTTGGACTAAATTTACCTATCCAGTTATCTGTCACATAGCCTAATGTCTAAGGGGCCAAAACCCACATTTCCCCAATCCTTGGATTACTTTGTTTGTTTGTTTGTTTGTTTGTTTGTTTGTTTGTTTGTTTTTTCGAGACAGGGTTTCTCTGTGTAGCCCTGGCTGTCCTAGAACTCACTCTGTAGACCAGGCTGGCATCAAACTCAGAAATCCACCTGCCTCGACCTCCCAAGTGATGGGATTAAAGGTGTGCACCAACATTGCCAGGCTTTTTTGCCTTTTTTTATATGTGTAGACAGGGTCTCATGTAGCCCAGACTGGCCTCAAGTTTGCTCTGTAACTAAGGATGATCTTAAATTATTGATCCTCCTGCCTCTGTCTCCTGAGTGCTGGGATTACAGATATGCGCTGTGGTTTTGCAGTACTGGGGATGAAATACAGGGCTCTGTGCATGCTGGGCAAGCATTCTACTGACCGAAATGGACCCCAGGTCCCCCCACTTTTGCTTTCATGAGTAAGGTTTTAAAAGGAAAGAGGCTGGTAGAAGGTGGGTAGAGAAAAATGTTTTTCTTACCAAGACAATTATGACCGTCATGAGCCAACATGAAGCCATCGAAACAGGTGCAGCGATAGTTGCCTGGAATATTTAAACAGTCGTGGACACAGCCTCCATTGAGTGCATTGTCACATTCATCCATGTCTGAGAGGCAAAAGGAAAGTAAGCTCAGCAGGCGCTACTTCCCGTTAGCCAGCCATCCCAAACACAAAAATAAACACGCACTAATCTTCATTGTTGTATTGTTTGAGATTATAAATACTACAAGCAACCTAGAAGTCCACATTTAGGAGAGCAGTTTAATGGATGTGCTATGTGCTGGCTGGTCTTATATCAAGTTGACACACAAACTAGAGTTATCTGAATGGGGACACTTAATTGAGAAAATGCCTCTATATGATCCAGCCATAAGGCATGTTCTTAATTAGTTATTGATGAGGGAGGGCCCAGTCTATTGTGGGTGGTGCCGTCCCTGGGATGATGGTTCTGAGTTCTATAAGAAAGCAAGCTGAGCAAACCATGGGGAGCAAGCCTGGAAGCAGCACCCCTCCATGGCCTCTGCATCTGCTCCTGCCTCCAAGTTCCTACTCCGTGTGTGCCCAGTCCTGATTTTCTTCAGTGATGAACAGTGATATGCACCTGTGAGTGAAATAAACCCTTTCCTCCCCAAGTTGCTTTGGTCGTGATGTTCAACCACAGCAATAGAAACCCTAAGTAAGACATGGTATATCCACTTGATGGAGTACAATGTAGCTCTAAAAAAATAAAGTAAAATGAAGATAGTCTCTATGAACTGATTTGGAATAGTTAATAGAATATATTGTTAAATGAAAACCATCCAAATGCAAAGAAAGCCTAGAATATTTTAAATTCAAGAAAATAGTCTAAGGATAAGGAGATCATGGAACAGAAGTGAGTGCAGAAACAAATACAGAGACCCACAGCCGAGATGATGTAGAAGATGAGAGACCTTAGGACACTCAGTCCTAAGCAGAATATCTCCACCAAATCCCTGCCCCCAGGGATCAGGGACCTCTGCAGAGAAGGAGGTAAGGAGGGTTAAGAGACAGAAGAGTCGGAGGATACCAAGGTAAGGCCCTCTAAATCAACAGGACCGACACACACATGAACTCACAGAGACTGAGGCAGCATGCACAGTGTCAGCATCAGATGGGGTCCTAGAGAAAGTGGGCACAAGCCCCGTCTTTAACCCAAAAGCTATCTTCCACTGATAACCACATGCAAACAAAAATGTACTTTTCTCCAAGGGAGTCTCAGTTGGAAAACAAACAACTACCTTTTTTTCTTTTCTTTATTTCTTTTTTTTTTTTTCTTTCGAGACAGGGTTTCTCTGTGTAGCCCAGGCTGTCCTAGAACTCACTCTGTAGACCAGGCTGGCCTCGGACCCAGAAATCCACCTGCCTCTGCCTCCCAAGTGCTGGGATTAAAGGCGTGTGCCACACTGCCAAGCACAAACTACTGTTCTTAAGGGCGGACTGCGTGCCCGGCAGCAGACAGCCAACAAAGAATGAGCAGCATCTTTGGAGGTTCTTGGTCTCATAATACTATGTCAGGGCTTCCCACTCCCCCATTTTTTTAACTTTATCCCCTCTCTGTCTCTGTCTATGTCTCTATCTTTGACTCTGTCTCTCCCTCTCTCCCTCTCTCCCTCCTTCTTTCCCTCCCTCCCTCCCAATTTTGTGTTTTTATGAGATTCTTGATGTGTGAACGAGTGGATCTCTGCATCTACATCTATTTCTTGTGCCTTCTCTTGGTCTCTTTTTCTTCTGTTTGTTTGTCCTGTTCCTGTTTGTTTGGGTTTTAGTTCTTGTTTTATTTTTATTTATTTTACTATTATCCCTTAAGAAGCCTGTCTGGGGGCTGGAGAGAGGGCTTGGCGGTCAAGAGCAGTGACTGCTCTTCCAGAGGACCCCAGTTCAGTTCTGGCACTCTTAATTATCTGTAACTATAAGATCTGACACCCTGACACAAACATACATGCAGTCAATGCACCAATGAACATAAAAATAAATAAATTGTGGTTTTGTTTTGTTTTTAAGAAGCCTGGTTGTTTTATAATGAAAGACAGAAAGGGAACAGATCCAGATGGGAAGGGAAGTGGAGAGGAACTGGGAGGAGTGGAGGGAGGGGAAACTGTAATCAGGATAGATTATGTGAGAAAAAGATTCCATTTTCAATAAAAGGAGAAAAAGACAGGAGGTCACAAGCTTGAAGCCAGCCTGGGCTGTATGATGAGTTTGAGGACAGCCTGGGTCATGTAGCAAGACCTGTCTCAAAAACAAACAAAGGCAGTGGTGTATCTGTACAACAGACTAGTTATTCACTGATAAAGAGGAAGTGTGGGCACAGAGTGCACATGATACTGCTTCCCCAGCAGCACTCTGAGAGAATGAATCCACATACAAGGAACCTGGATTAGAGGAGTCTGTCTACACGAGGCATCCAGGAAGGATACTCACTGCTAGTTAGCTGCAGCTGGTACTGGGAAGGTACCAGAAGTAAATTACTGGTTAGCTATTGCTGGGAAAGGGCTGGAAATCAAGTGGGCATGATGGATATTACTGAGAAATTAAAATGTTTGAAAACTATGTATATGTGGCTGCAAGACTCAGACAATTTATTACAAATCTTTGGGTTGTACATATAAAATTGGTGAGATGTATGGTATCTACATGATGCATCTGAAAATTTGTTAACAAAGGAAACAGGCTTCTATTTGCTTATTTGTATAAAAGACATAAAGGAAGAATAATCAGAAAACTACAGATGTGAGGGGAAAGGGGCAGAAAGAGGAGCCATGGGACAGGGCGAGGGGGGTAAGAAAGCACCACATCTGTGTGAGGATACCAGTTTGGTATTGTAGAAATGCAGTGAGGTTTTATTTATGTGCATAATACAAACAAATAGCCAGGAGGTGTAGGGGTGGGAGGGGATGGGAATGAGTAAGTGAGATACAGACAGAAACAAAGTATATTATGAATTAAAACATAACCGAGACACATCCATAAAGCACTAACCTAGATAACTAAGCAATCACTTACTGGATGTCATAAAAGCACAAGCTGCTGCATGTTGTACTCTCATTAATAAATACTGTGGTTAGCGAAACTGGGGTCCTCACAAGGCCATGCAAATATGTCCTGTAAATATGTCCTGTATCTACTAAGGTTGAACAAAGATAAATACAGAGCAGCAGTAAGAACTGGATTTCTCACTATGCAAGGAAAAACCTGCAAGGCTAGAGTGACTGGGTTCTACCACAGAAGTCAAACTATCGGTGCTACCTACAGTTTAAATATAGATTCAGAGGAATAAAACAAAGACTAAACAAGCTAGGCATGGTGGTGCACACCTGTAATCCCAGCACTTGGCAGACAGACAGGTAGATCTCTGTGAGGCTGAGCCCAGCCTGGTCTACATAGCAAGTTTCAGGACAGCCAGAGCTACATAAAGGAGAGACCCTTTTCTCAGAAAAGCAAACAACAAGATGAGTAAACGGTGCACATGCAAGGGCATCCCACCTCTGTGCACTGAGAAGCCCGAGGAACAAGGCTCCTCTGAGAACACCACACACGTAGGTCCTGGGCTCCGTACATCCTTATCCTTTTCCATCAAAAGAACCAGAGCCATCGTGGGGTATGGTGGACTCCAGGGCAAGCAGAAAACATGAGAACAGCATGGAGGATCTTGTAATATAAAGCATTAGGAAATTCTTTAAAAAAAAAAAAAAAAAGGATTTCAAACAGGCACCAGTGAGGGGGAGCTTCCAATTGCTGCAGCTAGAGCAATTTGAAAATAATGATATAACGCCGATATGCAAAAGTATACAGTGAAATAGATGAAGGAATGAATGAATAAGCAAGAGGGGCATATCTTTAAAAAAAAACAGTTTAGAGGTGCATAAGGAGGACCAGTGCAAAGTTCCATGGAGGTGCATGTTATGGTTATAGCTGCCGCAGCAAGTTCCGTGGTTGGACACCAAAATCAGTGAACAAAGACTTGACATTTCAAAGGTAGCCTCCACCAATGTGCTTCCACAGTAAAGGAAGGGGAGGAAATACTAACTTGGCAGTAGAGAAACCAACAGACACCATCCTTTTGTTTTGTTTTGTTTTGTGTTGTTTCAAGACAGGGTTTCTCTGTGTTGCCCTGGCTGTCCTAGAACTTTCTGTAGACCAGGCTGTCCTCAAACTCAAAGAAATGCTCCTGCCTCTGCCTACGAGTGCTGTGATTAAAGGCATACTGCCACCACTGCCCAGATCAACAGACACTATCCTAAACCGGGTGCTAAACAAGGTTAGCATCCTGGATGGGGCATAGTGACACCATGTATCACTGATGTGGTTTACTGGGAAAGTCACTGTGGTATTTCTGTGACAGTCTTACTGAAATGCCAGCAAACCACACTATGAGAAGACACATTCTCTTCTGGGTGGTCTTACATTTGGTATATAGCCAAGGCTAGACTCAAACTCACGGCAATCCTCCTAGCACAGCCACCACACCAAGCTCTATCAAGTCTTTGCCTCTTATCAAGAAGCAAATGAGATCATAGTGTTCATCAAAACTGTCAATGCTGGGACCAAACAGATGGCTTTGGTAGTTAAGAGCACTTGCTGCTCTTGAAAAGGACTTAGGTTCAGTTCTTAGCAACCACGAAACCACAACAGGCAGTTGACAACTGCCAAGCATGAGAGAGACTCTGCTGAGTGTTCAGTATCACATAAGTCAGATTAAGGTGTCATATGCCTGTAATGTAAAACTTAGGAGGTGGAGGCAAGATGATCAGGAGTTTGATGACATCATTTCCTCAGCTATAGAGAAAGTTCGAGGCCAGCCTGAGCTACAAGAGTCCTTGTCTTAAAAAAAAGTTGATGTTGGAGACAAAGACAGACTAAGGGTTGCAGAAACTCAAGAGACATGGGTACTGGCTATGTGGGTCAGGACCTGGAATTAACTCTGGAGTAGAAACAGAACATCGGGGGAAATCTGATGAAAATCGAATGATGTTTACAGTTGTTTTTAAATGACATTGTGCCGTTGTTACTTTCCTGGTTTGGGTAACTATACCATTTTGTAAGCTGATCGCATTGGGGTGAGGTGAGTGGCAAGTGCCCATGAGCTTTGCATGGTTTTGCAAGCTTTCTGGCCTGCAAGTATTTCTAAATAAAAAGTTCCCTTAGCCGTGCGGTGGTGGCGCATGCCTTTAATCCCAGCACTTGGGAGGCAGAGACAGGCGGATTTCTGAGTTCGAGGCCAGCCTTGTCTACAGAGTGAGTTCCAGGACAGCCAGTTCGTTCTATACAGAGAAACCCTGTCTCAAAAAAAAAGAAAAGAAAAAAGAAGAAAGAAGAAAGAAACAAAACAAAAAAAAAAACAAAAACAAATCTTGAAAAAAGAAAAGGAAAATAGGAGCTACAGAGGTGGCTCAGCGTTAAAACATGTACTGCTCTGGAAAAGATGTGAGCTCAGTTCCCAGCATTCATAATTGGGCTTAACAATTGCCTGCTGGTGCCAGCTCTGAGGGCCCTGACACCTCTGGTCTTGAAGAACATCTGCCCTCACATGCACATACCTACATACCAACACATGCAAACACATAATTAAAATATAAGCAAATAAATAAATATGAAGAAAATATAGCTGGGTGTCACAGTACATACCTACAGTCCCAGCACTTGGAAGACAGAGGCAGGAGGATCAGCTTGGCTTGTGTGTCTCAGGCCATGCTGGGCTACATGAGACCCCTGTCTCAAAAAACAAACATTTCAAAATCAAAACAAGAACAACGGCAAAATGCAAGAATGAGCGTCTACCACACATGCCATGCACCTCTGGATGTTACATACTGTCCAGCACCAAGAACTGGGCTTCTCAGAGACCATGTGGTGAGACAGGATCATTTGAAACATCAAGACATCAAACACCACCCAATAGACATGGATTACATTTTCCTCTTGCCTGAAGAAGTTAGTGTGGTTTTCCAAGTGCTCGGAAAAGACTTCCTAACTTACTATGTAGGGGTACTTTATATTTGCAGGGGTCAGATCAACTCCCACCAGAAGATAAGCTTTTTTTAAGAATCTAAAAGCTGGGCTGGAGAGATGGTTCAGTGGGTAAGAGCACTGACTGCTCTTCTGGAGGTCCTGAGTTCAAATCCCAGCAACCACATGGTGGCTCACAACCATCCATAATGAGATCTGACACCCTCTTCTAGAGTGTCTGAAGACAGCTACAGTGTTCTTACACATAATAAATAAATAAATAAATAAATAAATAAATAAATGAGTCTAAAAGCTCTCAGAGTGAAAGAGGCCTCCAATATGCTCACTAAGGTTAGTTCCAGAGGCAGAAAGAAGGAAGCATCAGAGCTAAGCTCAGATACCTCTCCTCAGTTCTATAGGAGTGTCTTGTGCAACCAGAGAGGCAGCTGCAGGCTGAGTGAGCATGAGGGACCAGGAGCTAGGGCAAAGGGGAGGCTTCAACTTTCACCCGAAGACTAATCAAGTGTTTATGGCCCCAAGTCTCCTGTCCTCAGTGTCCTCATCCATAAAACGAGCAATGGAAATGACCCAAAGTTCCCTGAAGAGCCCTGTCAGGGCTAACATTCTGCTTTCTCCTGTGAGAGCAGTTTCCATTCAGTTCTGAGCTTGAATTCAGTCACTGGCACAGAATCCAGACTTCAGGATCTCAGGTCTGCAGCACAGAAGAACTAAAATCTCCCTCTGTATATATCTTTCCAGACTGAACCTGCCACTCAAATAAGGCAGTGCCTGGGTAGAATTCTAAAGCCTAGCAGGTCCCAATATTAGTCAGCCCCCAAACCACAGACAGTCCTTAGTCTCCAGGGAGGCAGGGTCCTTGAAGCTCTGTCTGGCTCTCCTGGTGAGTGGAATCAAAAGATAGCAAACCATTGAGTTTTCTTTTCCAGGAGTCAGGAGAAAACTGTAATCATTCAGGAGAGGACCTAATGTCCCAGCCCTTTGAGGATCTGAAAATCATTTCAAAGAGCAGGTAGCAGGATTCAAGATAGGAATGGCCATTTAGACAACACGTGCTACCAAAGCTAAGGAGATAGCTGCTTCCTGGCTGCCCACCGACCCACTGCCCAAGTCACTTACCCGAGCACTGCCTGCCGTCCCCTTGGTAGCCAGGCTTGCAAGAGCACTTGTAGGAAGTGGGTGTGTTCTGACATAGCGCATGAGCATGGCAGTCATCTAGCCCTTGGGCACACTCATCCACATCTGCAAAAGAACAGGGCAAGCACCTGGTATGCTACCCAACCTGCGAGTGATCTGGCTCGCTCTCTCCCACCTCCCACAAGCTCACCCCTCTCTACTCCTCTAGTCCCCATACTGCTAGGACACCCTGGAATAAACTACACCATGCCCAGGCCCATTTCCAGATGCACTGTTCCAAGTGGAATTGTGCAAGTAAGGAGGCCACCCTTACTGGCCTCCAAGACTCAGTTCAGATGTGCCTCCTCTTGGAAGTAAGCCGTGATCCCCTGATGTCGGGTAGATGGTCCCAGCACAGGCTCCCATGTACTTAGCTCATTCAGAGCACAGAGTATGCAGGGTTGTCCCTGTCCAACCTCACCTGTCTCTCCACAGTGCCCTAACAACTAACCAGCTCTTTGATGCCAAGCCAGCACTGTGCCTGGCATATAAGGATACAGTAGACTGCCTGCTAAGGGAGAAGAACGAAGAGCAGAGTTGGCTAGAAAGTTCCAGAAGACCGCCAAGACAGCTGTCTCTCAGCTTTCTGGGTCTGGGATGTGGGGGCAAAAGCTTCCCAGGTTTCCAGCCAACAGCATCCTGAGCCCTCAGACCGTGCGATGTAGGAATGGTGTCCCAGAGGCCCCAGCCACAACCCTGCCAGTTCTCTCAACCTGCAAACCCACCAGAGCCAAAGCATTTCCAGGGTCGATACCACTCCTGGGTATGAAGATAAAAACGAATGAGTTTCGAAAGAATTTTAAGTTCAGTCAAAGCAGACTGTGCAGAGTTATAATACATGGCTGTTGCAAATCTGGAGGCTTAGGGACATTCCAGGTCTTGGCAGTAACGGTTCCATGCCCACAGAAGTCTCCGCTGCTCATCCTGCAGCTAGCAGAACTTATCAGCCCCAAAGGAAAAAAGGGAGCCAAATTGCCACGAGCTCAGTTTCCCCATCTACACAAGGGGGAGCTGGACCCCAGAGTCCAGCAACAACCAGCGACAATCTGGACAACAGGCACTCTCAGAGACCCTGAAAAAACAACAACAACAACAACAACAAAAACGATAGGTACCAGAGCGGGAAAGGTCAACAGCCCGGAGCAGGAGCCTCTGTCGTCCCCTTCGACGGCGGGGACAGAGGGTGAGGACTCTCCGGATCGAGAGACCATTCAAGGGGACTCAGGAGTCCCTGTCCTGCGCCGTGCCAGGTGCGCCCCGCGGCTGCACACTCACCCTCGGACGGCCGGTTGATGAGACCCCGGTCGGGAGTGACGGCGGCGGCCAGCAGCGGCGGCGGCAGCAGCAGCAGCAGCAGCAGCAGCGCCCGGGCCTCCAGAGGCCGACGGTAACCCGCGACCCCCATGGCAGCCGCAGCGCGCGGAGCCGCGTAGAGCCTGCGGCGGCAGCGGCTCAGGGAGGCGTGTGCGGGCTCCCGGCCTCTGCGCCAGCCGACACCCCCGGCCCCGCCCGCCCCGGAGCCCCGGCCTCATTTTCACACGGTCCTCAGGGCCGCCCCGCCCGTCTGGCCCCTCCCCGGCCCGGGGCGGAGGGGGCGCGGCCGCTGTGGCCCTCGCGGCTGTCAGCCGAGTTCTGCGCTCGCTCGCTCGCCCGCGGAGCCTCGGTTCCCCTGTGCTGAGCGCCCTCCACCTTGACCGGGTCCTTCCAAACTGAAGTAGTCACAGGGCGCCCGGAGAGTGGCTCTCGCTTAGTCTCCACACAATGGGACACTGGACCCCAGACTCAGCACCCCTCCAACAATATTTCTTGGGGTTCCACACACCCTGTCAAGAGAACTCAGGACAAGGCTGAGTGACCCCAGCTGCTTTGCCCAGGCCACCACACATTTTACTGCCTGAGCCTGGCCCTAGCCAGGCCTCGCTAGTACCTTAGTCCCAAAGTCGCAGACCGTGAGAACAATCTCTCTCTCTCTCTCTCCTTCTCTCTCTCCTTCTCTCTCTCTCTCTCTCTCTCTCTCTCTCTCTCTCTCTCTCTCTCTCACACACACACACACACACACACACACACACACACACACACACGGGGGGGGGGCTGAGTTCAAAATCACTGCAGAGTAAGTAGTTCCTCGTTGCAACCTAGTTTAAGTGCAAGGAAGTAAAAGAAAAGAGGGTCCAGAGATCAAGGTGGACCACCGCAAGTAGGAGAGTTCCCAACTTTGTCCTGGGCGTAGGTGGCATCATGACCCACAGGAACTTACAAATATCAGATTTGGTGAGCTGCAAGTAGAGGCAATGGCCAGCACCTATTCCCCACAGCCAGGCCTTCCCATCTTTCCCTGGCTCAGGTGGCTGGGGCCACTACAGTCTGCGTCATTCTAGGAACAAATGGTTTAGGGACCCCTTAACGGGAGAAACAGAAGGCCATAGCAGAGATAGGAATGCTCGTATTTGGATTTCTCTGAATGGTTCTTATTCCTTTTTCTCCTGTGAATATTTACATACATCTTCATGGCTACATATACGGCACATGTATAAGTGTATATTCACACCCACTAACTCCGTGATGATGATGATGATGATGATGATGATGATGATGATGATGACAATTCACCAACACCCCACCACCACCACCACCACCTAGCACATGCACAGGAGCACACATCTTAGGGGTTTAGCTACCAGCTACAGCTTCCCACCTCAGCTCTCTGAGCAGCTGTCTGACACCCCAGCCTGTGTGTGCTCAGGGCCCAGGCTGAGCCTGTCTTTTGGGAGGTTTTACGTATTCCGCTGTGGATGGAGACTCCGAGAAACGAACTTTCCTGTTTTCCCTTTAACCTTTCCTCTCTAGAAAAGGCAGCCAGGTCCCACCCCTTTCTCTGTCTCTGGCTCCTCCCTCCCACTCCTTTTGTATTTGGTGCTGAGAGAGACACTTGGCTATCTCTAGTTTGAAGGGTGGTTTTTTTGTTTTGTTCTGTTTTAACACATTTGTAAATCTTCACTTAGCGAAGCCTTTGTCTTTAATGGTAGCCATAAATTACCGCCTTCTGTTCTCCTGGGTGCATCAGGCTTCATTGCTTTTGAAATGATCAAAGTTATTTCTTCTAAAACCCAACTCAAAACTTCCCATTGTGTGGCACAGCGCACAGCGCTCTTTAGCTCCAGTCAAAGCACATACATACATAAAGCTGCCCATTAAACCCTAAGCGGCCTCTTCCAGCACCCTCGTGCCTAGTAGAGAAGACGGTTGTGTTTGTTTCCTCTGCTCAGTTACTCCAAGTTTATGTATCAACAGGAGTACAAATCCATAATGATAAGGCCTGGTGCCTTTTGCCTGAAAGGGTCATTTTTTGTTGTTGTTATGGTTCCTGGAAAAAAAAGAAATCACAACTGGCTCAGATGTGAAAAATCGTTCTGAATCCTGTTTTATTTATTCTGGTTTCACATAAACCTGTTTTGAGTTTGTCAGCTCCTAGACTCTTGGGCAACCTTTCTGACACTTGAAATTGAAGTCAATATGGTTTATGGCTTCAAATTTCCATAGGGGAAAGTTGGGGAGGGGTAAATGTCACCACTATCAGAGCCTGAAGTGGCCGGGGTGGCTCTGCATTAGCTGCCTTCTGCCCTCTGTTGTCTAGCTAAGGTCCCCACAGGTACTGTGTCTGAACTGAGCTGTTTCCCTGTCACCTCCCCTCCTGCTGGCTGCAGGCTATGACCAGGCCTGAAGAGGTAGGTGGCCCAGGCAATATCTAGAATTCTTGCCATTCTGGAAAGATAGCATAAATGTCCTATAACAGCCAGGCAGTGGTGGCACACGCCTTTAATCCCAGCACTTGGAAGGCAGAGGCAGGAGAATTTCTGAGTTCGAGGCCAGCCTGGTCTACAGAGTGAGTTCCAGGACAGCCAGGGCTACACAGAGAAACCTTGTCTCGAAAAACAAAACAAAACAAAACAAAACAAAAAAAAATGTCCTATAACTAAGTTAGACTTGGCATCACTAGGCAGCTTCAGAGTCCATCTTTTTCTGCTACAAAACAGCCTTTGAGGGGATGAGGCCTCCCAGGCTCTCAAAACACCAGGCTCCTGGCCTCCCACCTACCTGGCTGAGTCCTTCCTTCCTGTCTTCTTGGATCCTCTTCTTACCTCCTCTTTCTGGAAAGTTCACTTATTCCCTAATTCCATAACATTAATCTCCAGGTTGAAGTTAGCTGCAGGGCAGCATAGCATCCTGTCTTCTTCCTTGACTGCCTGTAATTTCCTCTGATCCAAAATATTCAGGAGAACTCATTTGCCCGGCTCCTGTAGTGTTTTCCTGTTTGGTGGGCCTTATCTTTCATATCTTTAGGACTGTGTGTCCGTTTGTTGATTGAGTCGTCTGATTTCTTGGTTCATGTTCTTTGGCTCTCTAGATGCTGAGCCTCTGATGTACAGTAAGCACAGGTTTTCTCCCACTCCACAGGCCGTCTTCACTCCATTCCCTGTTTCTTCTGTTTACTAATCTCAAAAAGTTCTATGAGCTAATTGTTAGTAATGCAACACTTCTCATTCATCCTGGTTTCTAAGTGTGTACGTGTTTACTTTACAGGGCTGTGGTAGTTGTATACAACACCGATTCTAAACTCCTTAGGAAATTCTAATTCCCTGAATTTTGCTGTATCTGAAGGTCCATGAGTTTGTTTTGTTTTGTGATAAGTTATTAGAAATGTTTCTTGTCAGAGAGCCAACGGCTGCTGTCTCAGAGTGCAGACCAGAGTTAATCTTGGTGCAGACAGCCCAGGGAAGGCTCCACACTGCCCCCATTCAGATTCTCTTTCTTCTGTGGCACAGCTGCTGTTTCCACAGCCTCCTCAGACAGAATGGGCCCAGGAGCCCCACAAGGGGGTGCGTTCATCAAGGCATGCGCAGGCACCAGGCAAACAAACCTGAGCCCACAAGTGACAACTCTGTGGTCCAGGCATCTCAAGTGCCCGCTTCATGCACTACCCATCCCACCAGACCTCACTTACAAAGCACATATCTGGCCAAATGTCAAGGTGCCCACCTGTAATCCCAGTGCTCAGGGAACTGAGGCCAGAGGATTGTGGTTTTGAAACCAGCCTGGGTTACATAATGAAACCCTACTTAAAACAAAACCCTCAGTTTATGAAAATGAAATTATTAGCAGTTTTAAGATAGTCACAACAAGGTATAACACCAAATGTGGGACCTTTCCGTCTGACTCCCCAGGAAGCATTCTTAAACCAGTGCATCCTGAGTACAGCACTCAGGAGTTTTATAACCTGACTTGTGTGTGTGTGTGTGTGTATCTTTAGATAGCCCAGACTGGCCTCAAACTCCTGTGTAGCAGAGAATGAACTCGAACACCTGGTCCTCTTGCTTCTAACTCCCAAGTGCTGAGGTTTAAAGGGATAAGCCACCACCCTCAGCTCTAGAATCATCCTTAAACCACCTCCCTGGCTAGCTTAGCTCTGCCTCCCACACAGAAGCCAGCACACAGTCACAAGTGTCAAAACCCCTGGCCGTCCTCCCAGCTTGGCTCTGAGACCCATAAAGGCTGGTGTTAACTGATTTATTCTGTATTCCTCAAGCACAGCTGAGTCAGAAACACAACAGACATTTAGTAAAGGTATATTGAAAGAGTAAATACAGTCCCCCCCCCAAAAGTAGTAAGATATAAGCACTTTTATTGACCTCTTATTAAGAAAGGCATAGATAATATACAACACAAATAGGGAGTGAAGAAAACCATAGGTTATCATGAGACAGCAAGAAAAAGCCAAGGTCTCTAAATAGCAAAAGAGGTCTCAAGAGGTCTCAAGACGAGTGATGACAGCCGATCTATATGGAAGAAATAGAGAAGGCTCAGACAGGTCCAGTACTCACTGGGAAAATAGCCGCTGGAGCTGTGGCAGGGGAGCTAACAAGCTTTTATGCAGCACATCTCAGCAGGGCCTCCAAATTCTCCCTGTGCTATACCAAAATTCAGTGATACTGTACACAAAAAGCAAATCACATCAATGTCACTGATGGCCATTAGTTGAAAGTCCTTAATAGAAAATTCACAAATAGGGGCTGGAGAGGTGGCACAGTGGCTAAGAGCACTTTATGTTCTTGCAGAGAACTCAGATTCAGTTCCTAACACCCACACCAGGCAGTTCACAACCATCTCTCACTCCAGTTCCAGAGAACCTGACACCTTCTTCTGGCTTCCTCTGGCACCTGCAAGCATATATATGCTCAGGTATATATACCCACACATAAAATAAAAATAATATATCTTTTTAAAAAAAGAAAGGAAGGAAGGAAGGAAGAGAGAGAGAGAGAGAGAGAGAGAGAGAGAGAGAGAGAGAGAGAAAGAAAGAAAGAAACCATCCAGGTTTGGTGGCACTTGCCTTTAATCCCAGGTAGACATATTTCTGTGAATTCAAGGCCAGCCTAGTCTACACAAGTTCTAGGATAGACCCTATAAATAAGTAAGACCCTATCAGAAAAGAAAGAAAGAGAAGAGAAGAGACAAGACGAGATGAGAAGAAAAGAGAAGAAGGCAACCAAAATCCAGCATCAACCCAAATGTGTTGCTATACTCCTGTAATCAACCCTTGGGAGGAAGAGGCAGGAGGATCAGGAGTTCAAGGATGTCTCTGACTCTCTGGCTACATAGTGAGTTCGAGGTCTAGGCTACATAAAAATCCTGCTTCAAAAACCAAAACAACAGGCTGGAGAGATGACTCAGAGGTTAAGAGCACTGTCTGCTCTTTCAGAGGTCCTGAGTTCAATTCCCAGCAACCACATGATGACTCACAACTATCAATAATGAGATCTGGTGCCCTCTTCTGGTGTGCAGACATATATGCAGACAGATCATTGTATACATAATAAATAAATCTTTTAAAAAAAAAAAAATTCGGGAGGCAGAAACAGATTTCTGTGAGTTTGAGGTCAGCCTGGTCTACAGAGAGAGTTCCAGGACAGCCAAGGCCACACAGAGAAACCTTGTCTCAGAAAAAAAAATGAAAAGGAATTCAATATCATACTAAGTGTAGTATATTTCAGAGTGCAAAGATAGCTTGATATTATGAAATGTACCTTAGTAGTCTTCATGAGAAAACTATAGAATCCTCTCCATAGATTCAAAACAAAACAAAACAGGGC
>JADRCD010215197.1:3322-18855 GCA_019843815.1 Montemys delectorum
ATCCAGCGTTCCAGCCATTTGAAATTGAATCCTGTTCTTATAAATATTTATATGAGCTTAATTAGAAAGCTCTAATTGCATTTTGATTTCTAATTTCTGTAAGCATTGACTTCATCCCGATCTTAATATCCTGGAGAATAATAGATAGGTATCAATCTTTTGCTGGATTGGAGAGTACCTGCTTCCTCTAGTGCTGGGACACAAAACTAGGGAAGCTTAATTACTTCAAAACAGCTTCCAGCTGCCTTCTCGGTTCTCAGGGATGACCCATCCCCCCCCCTCACCCCCGAGCTGACATGCTGCTTAGTAAATGTCACTTCTGTAGCAGGAGTGCTTCTTCTCCCGGAATGCTATCGAAGAGCACCACAGGATCAGCCTTCCAGAAAGCTTCTAAAATGGAGAATTTCCCCCTGAAGACCAGTCTCAGAACAACTGAAATGACTCACCCTAGAGGAAGAGCAGAAGACATTAGGTCTAGATACCCATTTTGGACTTTTCCTGAGAAGCAAATGAATCATATTTGAACAGGAGGGGTGAATGGGGGCACCTCCCAGAGAAAGACTAAATGTAGAACAATGGAATCAAGAAAGCAGAGATCACAGGCTATTTGGGGCAGCACTTGTCCCAGGTGGATGGAGCTAGTGTTGGGAACCACTTGCTGGTTTAGGGGTGTACTGAGAAAGGTCAAGACCAGCAGTGAGGAGCAGGAAAGAGACTATGTATGAGTAATGGCACTGACTCAACGGCCAAGTTTAACAGTTGAACTTTAACCATCAGGTGGTAGCCACTGTAGGGGAGAGAGGGATGCTGCAGAGACTTATTACAGAGGCCTATTGTAAACATTATGACCCTGTAGCCACTTGTGTGCTCAAAGAGATATATGTCACAGAAATTAGAAATCAAAATGCAATTGGAACGGAAAATGTGTCACAGAGAAAAGATATAGGTCTGTCATTGAGCTATCATGAAAAACAAAATTCAGACAAATGAATAGGAAATGAATGAAGGTGGCTGTGTGGCTTCTGTGTAAAGATACAGCTCTAATAGTCAGCGTGACGCAACCTAGCATCCTTTGGGGAGAAAGGCTCAGTGATGAATTGTCTACATTTGCTTGGCCGGTGAGTGTGTCTGTGAGGAATTGTCTTAATTAAATTAACTGATACGGGAAGACCCAGCCCACTTTGGGTAGCACTATTCCCTAGGCAGGGGGGTCCCAAACTGTAAGAACTGAGCACAAAATGAATGTGCATGCATGCATTCATTTCTCTTCACTCCTGACTTCGCATGTTCTGTGACTAGTTGGTAGTCCCTGCTTTGACATCCATGCATGAAAGGACTCTAACTGGAATTGTAAACTGAAACAAACCTTTCCCCCCCTAATGTGCTTTTTGTCAGGGTATTTTATCACAACAACAGACAGGAAACCAGATCAGCCACCTTTAGGATAAGTTCCCCCTAATGGTACGAGCTCTCTCAGATTGAGAGAGCATCACCCACAGGCAGGATTTGCATATTTTGATGTGAACTTCTGCAGAACTGGTAGGTATGTAATTCAACCACACTCTTCACCTCCGGTGGACTTTGAAATTACCTTGTCATACTTTCCCTTAGGCTTCTGAGAATCTTTGAGATTTGTGAGCCAAGTAAATGCAGGGCAGAGGGAGGCAGACTGAAGGGACAGAGTGATCTCTTCCCCCAGGACAGATAGATCAAGTCATGGTACTCAGCATTTCCCATATGGTGCAGTTATCAGAAAAGGAATAAATGAAACCAGGGACATGTATGGCCTGGAAACCACTTTAAATGCTATTCATCTTCTAATGGACAGGGAAAGAGCATTTATCCCCATGCATATCCCTCCCTGCCAGGGCCATGAGTTCAGCTCTGTGCTGCAATTATAATGGCAGAAATGGTATGAATCATGTGACTCAAGCAAGTTAAGATAGAGCACAAGAAAGCCAACCAAGATTGCCTGGAAGAAAAATGTCTTCACAGAAAGAAGAAACAACGGAAATATGGGGTACTTAATCAAAATTAGATTTTTAAAAAATAATTTTCAGGTTTTATCAATATTTACTATGAAGTAGGTATTGTGCAAGGCACTGTACAAGAATAACCCCATTTTTAAAGGATTTTATTTTTAATTATCTAATGTGTATGTGTGTGGGTTTATGTACTTGGGGGCTGTGTCCGTGAACATCAGAAGAAAACATCTGATCTGGAATTGGAGTTGCAGGCAATTGTGCACTGCCATGGGGTGCTGGAAACTGAACTCATGCCCTTGGCAGGAGCAGCTCTCCTCTTAAGCACTGAGCCATTTTTCCAGTCCCTGGATAGTCCCATGCAGTTCCCACAAGCTCCCATTTGGAGAATTGTAACATCTCCTCTACTCTGCAGATGCATAAGATGAGACTTGGTATAATGAGAAAAATCACTCAGGTCATAAAACATGAAAAGCCATGCAAAAAATTCCAGTGCTCTAATCTCAAGAAACCTAAGCAGAATCTGCAGAGACACCGATGCTAGCATTAGGCTCATAATGATGGATTCTGCACTCAGGCTCCGAAGGAAGGCTCTGCCTGACTCTTCCCTTCATAACGGGTCAGAGATCTTAATCTTCCTGCTGCTGCAACCTCATACATGACAAGAAGCTGCCTGAGGGGAGAAGGATTCATTCTGGAGAAGTATGGCAACGAAGGGGTGGCTAATCACATTGCATCCTTATGCGAAGTCCCTCGCATTGCAGAAACTGCATAAAGGGGCCTCTTGGAGGAGAAATTAAAGAAGAGGTGATCATTAGCATGAGAGCTTTCCTCTGGAGCACAGGCTAGCCTCATACTTCAAAATAGCTCTTCTCTGGAGCACAGGCTAGCCTCATACCCCAAAAGGTTCCTCTGAATTCTCAGTACACCTGAAACCTAAGAGAGGCAGGCTTGGCTCTGTTTTTCCATCAGTAAAGCTGCAGCATCTCAGGTTTGAGTGACAGAAAAGCATTAGGGAACATTTGATGCATGGATGTAGAAATGAGGAACATACTCCTGACTGTTGACTGCGAGGCTGTACCTCAGAACAGTTTGCTAAGCATCCATTACCAAGATTGTGTGTGTGTGTGTGTGTGTGTGTGTGTGTGTGTGTGTGTGTGTATGTGTGTGTGTGTGTGTTTTCCATTTAAGTCATTAAATAGTTGAGGGTTACGCAGTGTCTGTTCAACCTTGTAGCTCTCTGCCAGAGAGATATATAATCATCTGCATATGTAGAGCTACAAAACAATAGGTGATGGCCCCTCCAGGGACAGGCTGCAGAAGAATACCAGCTGCCACTGGGCGTAGACACATCCATTGTGAGGCAACCTGTTTGCAACTGTGCTGGACATGGGAGTGTGGGTGTTCAATTCTGGGAAACCAAGCTCTAACTAATGAAAAAAGAGTTCTCTCCAGGTCACATATAAAATTAGGAGAGGCAGAACAGCAAAGGTGTGTCCAAGTACGAATCTCTGCTTGGAGGGAAAGCTTGGCTATTTGGAGTGCGGCCGCCTCTTGCCAGTCTGGTTTCATATGTCAGTCTTCTGAGGGGAGGAGGGCTCTTCATCTGTTTGGCAGCACTGTGGCTTGAACCCAAGGCCTCCAACATGCTAATCAAAGGCCTTACATCCCACCTTTGTTTTTCATATTTAATTTGAGACAGGGTCTCGCGAAGTAGCCCAGAATAGCCTTGAATGTACTCTATGTGTAGCCCAGGCAGTTTGGGGGCTTATGAGCCAGTTGCCTACTGAGTGTGTGGAGTTGTAAGCCCATGGGTAGGGCTTATTCCTGACCCAGAGGACTGTCTCTTAAATCATAGATGCCTGGCCCTCCAGCCTGCCCAGCTTGAAGGAAGGATGGCTAGAAGAACAAGAGGTTAGTGAGGCCACACCTAGGGCCACCATCTGTCCTAGTTTGCTGTAATTAAGGGGTTTCCTGATGGAAGGCTAAAAGTTTTGAAACCAGGAAAAAAAAAAAAAACACATGTAAATCTAGAAAAATCTAAAAACCAAAAGACGAATTAATCTCTATCTATACTACAGAGCTAGATGCCCTTTAATCCTGTTATCCATAAGTGCTCTATTTCATGCAAGAAATGTAATCTTCCAGCACACATACAGCCTCAAACTGGCCTGCCTGTGACAGACGAAAGCTACAGTAGTCAGTCTTCCCATTGGCTCACAGTTTGAGGGTGCAGTCCACTGCAGTGGGAAAGACGAGGCAGCAGGAATCCAAAGGGTCTGCTGAGATGCAGAGAGAGATGGAGCTGCTGCTCTGCCCACTTTCTCCTGGGTTAGGTCTGAGGATGGGACTAGAGAGATAGCTCAGTGATTGGGAGCGCTTACTGCTCTTGAGAAGGGCCTGAGTTCAGTTCCCAGAACGCACATCAAGTGGCTCACAACTGCCTGGAACTCCAACTCCAACAACCAAGTCTGGCCCCCACGGGTACCTGCACTCCTGCGTGCATAGCCACACACAAACGCACACATATGCATAATTAAAAAGCAAACAAACCTTTAGATTATGCAGTCTAAGGCCTACAGGATTACACAGCCGGTATTTAGGTGGAGTCTTGCCACCTCAATTAACCCACTCTGGACATGGCTTTACAGAGGCTTGTCTTATGCTAGATCCTGTAAATGTTGACAACCAATATCAGCCATTATAGCAGCCTATAGCCCACGACATCTCAGGAAGGGAGAGAGACAGAGACAGAGACAGAGAGAAAGACGGAGACAGAGAGAGCAGAGAGAGAGACAGAGATGATCTGAAACAGAGAGACAGAGAAACAGAGACAATACAGAGGAGAGAGAGATTGGGTTGGGAGGAATTCTGTTCTCGAGTACCATCTCCCAGTAGCCAAAATGAATGAAAAACATTATTCTTACTTTAAAAGACAAATCTACATCACACTGTGTTTTATGTCAGATCATTCCTCCGTGGCTGTTTTTCCGAAACCTCTCTATCTCCCTGGGCTGGAAATGTGACATCTCAATACAATGTCTCTCAAGTGGCATGAGCTTCAAGTCCAGTCTGCCTGGAGACTCGGCCCCATGCTGTGGAGTCACGCTGCATGGACACAGAGTCTGAGCTCTGTCTCCCCCACAGGCCCGGGTCCAGCCAGCTGCTCCAGCTGGATGCCTGTGTCTAAAACTCAGACTTAATGGGCTTCTCACTGAAGGCTGGAGTTCCAGGGAATGAAAATGACAGGGATGCACGGTGTCAGATTGTTCCTTTGCAACAAGTTAGGACAGCACCAGTCAACATTCGTGTGGGAGGCTTCTCATCCTGCAAATTAAGGCTGGTGAGCCTCAGACACTCTAGGGGAAAGTGCCTGGGTGCAGAGGCAGATGCAAGTGCAGGTGCAGGTAAAGGTGCAGGTACAGGTGCAGGTGCAAATGTAGATGCAGATGCAATAGCCATGGAGAGCTATTAACACTGCCCCTTCATGTGGTTATGTAATAAGTTGTAAAACTAAAAACAAAAGATGACTTGTGTAAAGGTTCTCATAGGCATGTGTATGTGTGTGTATGTATATGGTGTGTGTGTGTGTGTGTGTGTGTGTGTGTGTGTGCGTGCGCGCATGCACGCACTTGAGTGCGTGCTTGTATGCATGAATGTGTGGAGGCTAGAGTACAACCTTAGATATCAGTTTCTCAGGCACCTCCCATCTTTAAAGCAGGATCTTTCCTTGACCTGAAGCTCATCAAGCAGGCTAGGTTGGCTGGCAAGCAAATCCTAGTGTCCCACTTGTGTCTGTCTTCCTAGTGCTGGGATTGCAAGTGCACACCAACATGAATATCTTTTTTACATAAGTTCTGGGGGATCAAGCTCTCAGGTCCTATTTACAAATTGAACCATCTCCCTGCCCGCCACCAGGTGATTATTAGTAAAGTTTATAGTATGTGTTTGGTCTTGGCCACTGAGCATGCCCTGTGCTGCTAAGACCTGATTTTTGGTTTACAGAGAGCAGAACAGATGTTGTACTGGCTGGTTTTGTGTGTCAACTTGACCCAGGCTGGAGTTATCACAGAGAAGGGAGCTTCAGTTGGGGAAGTGCCTCCATGAGACCCACCTGTGGAGCATTTTCTCAATTAGTGATCAAGGAGGTAGGGCCCCTTGTGGGTGGTGCCATCCCTGGGCTAGAAGTCTTGGTTTCTATAAGAGAGCAGGCTGAGCAAGCCAGGAAAAGTAAGCTAGTAAGGAACATCTCTCCATGGCCTCTGCGTCAGTTCCTGCTTCCTGACCTGCTTGAGTTCCAGTCCTGACTTTCTTTGGTGATCAACAGTAATGTGGAAGTGTAAGCTCAATAAACCCTTTCCTCCCCAACTTGCTTCTTGATCATGATGTTTGTGCAGGAATATAAACCCTGACTAAGACAAATTGGTACCAGGAGTGAGGTATTCCTGTGACAATGTGACCATGTTTTGGGGAGGACTGTGGAAGGACTTTAGAACTTTGAGCTAGAATAGCCACTGGTTGTTAAGAACTCTGTGGGATGTTCTGTAAGAGCTTGGAAGATCATGTTGAGAACAGTGCAGAAGATGGAGACCTGGCTTGTGAAATTTCAGAGGGAAGATTAAAGACTCTTATCAGGGCCATGTTGTTTTGATTGTGAAGATTCTGTGGTTTTGGTTAGCTGGGGCTGAAGTATCAGCTTGATTAACAAGATACCAGAACTACTAAAGCGAAAACTTTGCATTAGTAGGACTATTGATGCTGGTTAGCTGGAGCTAAGAAATTAGCGATGATTAAGAAGAGACCAACATCACTGAGGTGACATCTTTGGGAAGTGTTTTCTGAGAGCACTAAGAGGTTGTGTTCCAGAGATAGCCAAGGTTGTACCTTGTGCTGCAGCAGGACTTGGTAATGTGTAAGAGTCACCCAGGTGGTACTGGTTTTGACCGCATGAAGGGGTCATGAAAAGCAGCCGAGGCTCAGCACAGTGAGAGGCCATGAGAGGCCATTGGTAAAAGTGCAGCCTCTGTTGCAATTGATGGCCCAGAATTGAAGGGGTCATGCAAAGGAGTTGAGGCTTGGCACCATGAAGAGAGCCTATGAGAGGCTATTGGTGAAGCCTAGTTACAGCGGAAGACAGTGTTTTAGAGATGCCAGTACCATGAATGACCACCAAGAACAGCAGCAGCAGTGGAGTACAGGCATCTGGAGCCTAGAAGACATGGTATGTGCTACAAAGGGCAGAGCTGGAGAAGTGACCCAAGCCCTTGGAGGAATCCAGAAGATCGTGAGTGGATCCCAGACATTGGACGGTTGGAGTTTGATTTTTGCTTTTGATTGTGACTGTGCCCTGATATTTTTCCCTCTTGAAGGAAGAAAGTATTTTAGTAGAGCCCACAGTTAAGAGACCTTGAATTTTAAAAGATATTAAACATTTTAAATTGATTGAACTTTTAATACATAAAGACTATGAGACTTTAGATATTGGGGATAAATAAAAAAGTAAGGGTTGAGGCTTAATAGTGATGTGTTTGTGTGTCAAGTTGACAAGGGGTCAATTGTATTGACTGGTTTTGTGTGTCAAGTTGACACAGGCTGGAGTTATCACAGAGAAGGGAGCTTCAGTTGGGGAAGTGCCTCCATGAAACCCACCTGTGGAGCATTTTCTGAATTAGTGATCAAGGGGGTAGGAGCCCTTGTGGGTGGTGCTATCCCTGGGCTGGAAGTCTTGGGCTCTATAAGAGAGTAGGCTGAGCAAGCCAGGAAAAGCAAGCTAGTAAGGAGCATCTCTCCATGACCTCTGCATCAGCTCCTGCTTCCTGAGCTGCTTGAGTTCCAGTCCTGACTTCCTTTGGTGATCAACAGCAGTGTGGAAGTGTAAGCTCAATAAACCCTTTCCTCCCCAACTTGCTTCTTGGTCATGATGTTTGTGCAGGAATAGAAACCCTGACTAAGACAGTTGTCTTAGCATTTTATTTCAGGCATTGAGATCAAATGATAACTTTCAGTAATCAGTTTTCTCCTTCCATCATGGGCATCAGCATTGTTCAGTGAGAAGTTTGACCTACTGAGTCATCTCACTGGCCCCAAATCATGCCCTTGAAAGCACGAGTGAGGTGGCTGTACCCCAGGGACTACACACAATGACAAATAAGCCACTGGGATCAAACTCTGCAACAGGTCCCTCAGCCGGGGAGAACATCTCAGAGTATACTCTTTGGAGAGATGTTCTTGCAGCCAGCCAGCCAATTCCCCTGAGGCCACATCTGTGTGTAACAAATGTCTATTCTCTCTTGAACTGCAATAAGGGTCTCTAGGGAATCTGTCTCTAAGGAAGGATTTGAATATCTGCCTTAAAGCAGAAGCCGTCAGGACCTAAACTGTTCGCCTTACATGGACAAAGGCTGTGCTCCCTGAGCCTTCTTCAGAGTGGGATAAGGAACATAAACTCCTTATTAAGGGACATATAAACTCCACATTAGGGGTTCTCTGTGGGGCCAATGAAGGTTGGACCTTTATTTATTTACTTCCTATTCCCGATTGAAGAGAAACATCTGTTTACACACCCATTGCCACCCACCACACTGATGGAAAGTGGATCGTCCCAGATCTGCGTCACACAATCTATTCAGAAGACTGTGGGTGCCATCCGTGTGGGTGAGTGAGCCATGAGGGGTTATAAGTGAAGAATATGGGATTTGACACAACCAGGAGACTAGGCCTGGGGAGATAAATCAGTTGGTAAAGTGCTGGCCTTATAAACACAGGGGCCTGAGTTTGATGCCACAGAACTCATGTTTTAAAAAAAAAAAAAAAAAAAAAAAAAAAAAAAGACAAACCCCACAGGATCTCAGAGGTGGTATGTGATCCCAGCTCTGGAGAGGAGGTCAGATTTCAGATACCTTGGACCTGCAGGTATATACAGTTGTAAGCTGCCTGACATTGGTGCTGAGACTCAAACTCTGGTCCTCTGCAAGAGCATCAGTTACTGAGCAAGCTCTCCAGGTCCTAACCTGAGGCTTTCATATACATAACTAATCTCTTTGAACTCTCCATCTCTCCATGCAACACACACACACACACACTTTCTATCTCTGCAGTGTCTATCAGCTGAGCTTTTCTTTTATGAGTAAAAGCTCCTCTTTTTTTGGTAAGGCAAGGAAGTGGTACAAAAAGTGGTTCAGAAATGAATGAACTCTCTTTGGACAGCTTGAGAAGGTAGAGGGTAAAAATTCTGTCAACACTACATATTAAGAATGTTTGTCTTCTCACGTGCAGCTCCCAGCAGACTTCAAATTGATTAATGCCATCCTCTGGGTTAACTCTGTGAAGCATATCAGCTGCATTGCTCAATTCTTTCATGGAGACCATAGACCAGCAGCCTATGTGCTTTTGGCATAATAGTCTATTTATGCTGAGGAATAGAGAGTAGGGTGTTTGTCTTTCCCACATGTTTCAGACAAGTGACAGCCTTTCTGGGTTCAAGATTCGAGATAGGCCAGAGCTATGGAAATAGAGAAGGCTCTCACACATAAACTGGAATCTACTTGGCCGCTTTCCAATTCACCCATCTTGGTGAAATTTTATTTAGAATCTAATTTTTTTTTCAAAGCCATGCTTTTTTAACGAAGTATCTGTCATTATTGTTGACTATAGCAGACAATATGTATACTGAAATCTTCACTCGTTCTTGGAAAACCATGGCTTCTATGACCCGGGCAGCTTGGCTCCTCAGTGCGTCTGAGCAGAAAGAAAATGGATGAGAACAGGACACTTCTGCTTTCTTTTCCCATTCCAGTTCCAAATTGCTAGACTAAGGCAACTACCTACCCTACCCCTTAATTTTTCAGTATAAAACAGAACGAGCAGTAGCCATCTCTCACCTGCAGACCCCGGGGTAATAAGGTAAAGTTGAGCCCACTTTCCACATCTCTGTAATGAAACCAGTGCACACAGAGACTGGAGAATCTTCCTTTAGTTTTGGTTTGGTTTGGAGTGACTATATTTAAGACAGGGCCTTCTGCAGCCCAAGCCGACCTCACAATCTCAGTACAGCAAAGGATGCTGTTGGACCCCTCATCCTGCCGACTGCCCTGCTCATGTGCTAGGATGGCAGAGGTGCTCTCTCATGTCAGGCCTTGAGTGTGTGAAGTTTCTGCATGCCTCCCACCAATGTTCACAGCAGACCAAAGACCTTAAGAAGAAAAGATCCCTGGCCATGGGTTTAGCCTTTGTTTTGCTGCAGTGTCTCTTGTAGAGAGTAAACCTTGCCCAGGCACAGCAGTGAGACTGGGGACTTGGCATAGGAGCCAGGATTCCCGGCACTTGGTCTAGACCTGGGGACACAAACAGTCATTAGTCACAGGTTATTATAAGCAGGGCTATTTCAATTGTTTTAAGTGTTTCCTCTTGCCCCTGGGAATAGCAGGAGTGTTAAACAGCAGCAACACCCACATTTATGGCTAGACCCATTTATATGAGGAAATATTAAATTGTTGTCCACTAGCACTGTTTGAAGCAATGCCCTGCTCCAAATAGCCATGTTTTGGCTGGGAAGATGGTCAAGTCAGCATGTGGTATTCACTGAATGCAAGCCCATAAAATCTGTTTACTCTGTTGTTCAGCTTCGTACAAACATAAGGAATGGAGTTTGATTCTCAGAATGTGTGTAAAAAAAAGCCAGGTGTGATGGGTAATCCATGCTGGGGAGGCAGAGACAGAATCACTGGCCAGACACTCCAAACTAATCATCAGCAAGGCCCAGGTCCCTGGGAGAAAGCCTGTGTCAAAAACCAGGGTGGGACAGGCTAATGAGACAACTCAGTGGGTAGAGGCACTTGCCATCAAGCTTGACACCCTGGGTTCAATCCCTGGGACCCACATCATAGAGGGAAAGACCCAACTCCAGCAAGTTGTCCTTTGGACTGTATGCAGACTTGAAATCAATAAATAAATATGTTTTACTTAAAAATCATGTGGGAGTTAAGAGATGGCTCAGAAGTTAAGAACACTGGCTATTCTTACAAAGGACCTGAGCTCCATTCCCAATACCCACACGGTGGCTCGAAATCGTCTGTAATTCCAGTTACAGAAGATATGATGTCCTCTTTGGGCCTCCACAGGCAGCAAGTACCAGGGATACACATGTGCACATGCAGACCATATTCGCATGCAGACAAACATTCATACACATAAAACAAACAAACAAACAAATAGCATAATGACGTCTGTCACTCCTGAGGGATTTGAGGCCTATATCTGGCTTCTGCATGCAAATGCACATGCATAAACATACAGAGAGAGAGAGAGAGAGAGAGAGAGAGAGAGAGAGAGAGAAAAAAAAAAAAAAAAAAAAAAAAAAAATTTTCTATGTCTGACAGTGCGCAAAGCACAAACTTCATTTCTGCCCCTGAGAAACCAGCCCTGGCAGCTCAGCACTCAGCACTCAGCACTCAGCATGTTAGGCTGTGGCCACCGAGGCACAAGCCCATGTCAGATCTGTCCCCTGGTCATTCACCCAGTAAGAACATGCTACAGTGACTCAGCCAACGCAACCTTAGGCAGAGCGTCCTAGCAACGTTCAGACCCTTGTAGAGCACCGGCGGGTGGGTGAGGTACAAAAGCGAGCCCTGAGGAGCAATCTTTTGATGTTCCAATCACTGATGAGCAAAAACATCTCCGATTTAAAAAACAAACAAACAAACAAACAAACAAACAACAAACCAACAAGCCAGCCTTGTCCTGTATGGGGCTGGGATATTCCAGGATCTGTTGCACAGGGCATAAGTTGGAAAACTTGCACCATGCCTGTGGGACTATGGAGAGAGTAGATGGGCTCTGTATGTTGTACTGTGGATCAAGCACATGAAATCTTTGTTATTTCATTGCCCAGCTACTGAAATACTAGCGAAGTAAAGGAACTACTGATTGGTCCAGCACCACCTAGTGGTACCTGTCTACTCTAGCCTGGAAACCGGTTCCATTCCTCCACTTCCACACTACATGGAGCTGCGGGGTAGTGCATATTTTACCAGAGATTTGGAGAGTAAAATCAGTGTATGGCAGCATAAGGCAGGTCAGATTCTCTCCAGGTACCACCACTGCTTACAGTGCAGAGAGTCGGTGCCCACAGGAAATTCCTTGCCAGGACTTATTCAAGTCCTTCTCCCAACAGCTGCGCTTGAGTTTTTCTCTCCCCTTATCTTTCCCACCGCTACATTCCTGGCGGTTTTATCCCTCACCAATTCCACAGCCTTTTTGCCTCACCCCAAATTAGACTTCTGTCTTCATATACATACCCCCAAATCGCACCGGGCTCCTCTGCCCAACCAAAAGCTTTCTCATTCGTCCTCAGAAATACGAAGCCGGTGGAAGCTCTTCCTGCAGGGCTTTGTTTGACTTATCCACCTAGTCAAACCCTAGTGAGGACTGTTAACCACCTGCCTGCAACAGAAGCAAGTGTGCATATGCACAGACACGCACTCCCAGCCTCCCCACTATGCCTCTACCCCACTGCTGCCCCTGAGGACAGAAGGAGGAGGGGTGTAGATGGGGGAGCTTGGCTTCTCTCTGCTGGAGCCTAGGTGATGATATTTCCCTTTACAGCATTTTCAACTCTGAAGGCAGACAGCGTGACAAGAGACAGGGATCTTTGTTTCTCCTGCCTCTTCAACCAAATGCATGCTGTCTTCTCTTGGCACATGACCTCCACTTAATTACTGCCCTCCAGCCTTCCTTTCATGGCTAAAACTATTAAGAACACAGTCTCCAGTCACCATTTCCTTTTCCACTCCCCATGACTCATCCTACCTAGTTTTATCACCGTCCTCCTAATTCAGTGTCCCAAACCCAGACAGAAGGTTCACAACCTTATCCTCCATCTTCTCTAAGGTAGACGCCATCTTCCCTGGAGCCTCTTACTCTGTGGCTTGAACCTCTAAAGTTGGCCTCTTCCCTGCTTGTGGCCATTGGTATCACTTCACCATCTCATGGGCCTCTAATACCAGCCCAGACGTCTCCTCTTGCTCTAGATCCAGACATCCACCTGTCTTCCCTCAAGGTCAATTCCCCCGTAAGCCTGCTCCTCCTTCCAGAGGGATAAGCTAGGAGTACATGTTTGTGGATGTGTACATTAGCTTCTCTGTAGGCCGATGGTTAACAGTCCTACCTGGGCCTTGATTGGGCATATATGTAAAACCTCAGTCTCTCCTCCTCCAAGACAGAAAGCCAAGTCAGTTATATTTTAGCAGCCACAAACCCAGATCTATCTTCCTCCCATCTATTACATGTACAGAATCCCTTCCTTCTGTCCATTTGTCTATCCTGTGTTCTTTCACTCTCGCTGCTGCCAGATCACTGCAGAGCATCCAAAAACAAAACAAAACAAAAAAACAAACAAACAAAAAAACTGATTCTTCTAATCTTCTAATCTTGTCCTTCTCCACCAAAGTTCTATACCACGTCCTGCGTCAGTTAATCCCTTGTAAGAAACAGTCTCATGGTTGCCCATCAGCTTCAAAATTAATTAGCAATTCTCTAACCTGTCACAAAATGTCCCTCATGATCTGTCCTCTGTCTCCTTTGTAGCTAAGAACTCCCAATGATGCTCCATATACACAGTATCTAAGTTTCATTCACTTTGGGGCATCAGTGACCTAGCCCCTCCTTGCCTAGACCCTCCCTCAGTGTCTTTATACTCACAGTTTTCTGTACTGACAATCCTCTTGTTGTTCTGGGTCTGCCTGCCTCCTACTTCTATCTACTTACCCAGAAGTTCCTCTCCCAGGAAGCTCCCCTGACCAGTGGTACAGAGAACTGTGCATGCATCTCTTCCCCCTCCCCATACACTTAGTAACAAATCACTATATAGCTAAGATTGTTGCTAAATGTTTGTCTATTAACCTATTTGACATTGTATCTATATCGACAAAGGGCTTCTCATACCCGCCCCCAATGTTTGCACTGCAGCTGGTACCCAATGTGCACCAAGAGAACAGTGTGGTTCCAACTTGGACTGGCACAGGAATCTGAAGTGCACATTCTGGAAGGTGAGGCCTGTGAGGCTGCTCCCCTGAAAAGCTCCCGAGGGTACCTGGTGTATGTAGCTCAGCTTTGGAGGTAGTGAGCAGCATGGGATGGGGTAGACAAGGGGATGCTGGACAATGCCTGCATAGAATGGATACTAAAGAGGCAACTAATAGGCTGGATGGAACTAGGATCACATCCATGTTCTTCAGCAGCTAACAATGTCTACCTACTGCCTTCCAGGCACAGAGAACCAATGCATCAACCCTCAGAGAGTTATCTCCTTAGACTGAAGATGGGGAGCACAGGTCCATGCCTGCTCAGCCTCCTTCATTCCCTGCTCCAGGGCACCTAGAGCCCCCCACCAAGTGCATTATGAAGACACCAACATGCTATTTCATTAACATATCAACACTGAAACATGGAAAGGTTTTTAGAAACTGGCACTGCTGATGCTTTAACAATAAGTTAAAGTACTAGTGAGATATAAGGAAACCTGGATTTGTGTGCATTAAGGTATTAAGGCGTTGGAGATGGGAGGGAGCCTGTGGGATTTAGGGGCTACGTGGTCTATATTTGGAAAGCTCACTCCATATAAAGTGTGTCAAGCCTCCTCAGCTCCTTAAAGAAGTAAACTAAATGGAACAAAGCCAGGGACATATACACACCTCCTTTCTGAAGTTCCCGTAGACGTGTCTCAGAGACAATTAAAACCAATGCACTGCCCTGCCTGTGCCTACACCTCCACAATTAGGCAAACTGTTCCTCTGTCACTGCCTGTTATCCCCCATGACTGCTTCTGGCATGACTGCTTCTTTATACAGCTCACTCTTAGAGCACTGCTGGCCCCAGATCTCTTTTCCCAAAGCAGATAATCACTTCTGAGAGCTCATAAAGCATTGCCTGAAAGGAACTTAAGAAACATCAAGATGGGAAGCCAAAACAGGTGTGAAGCACACAAAACAGTATTACTTGGGTTTACTGACCAGCTTTCTAAAAGAATGATCTTGGAATATATGCACATGTACACACACGTGCACACACACACACACATTGGGTAACTCCACTTAACTACAGAATATAGTACAATTGCCCCAGACTGGGGGTTTTCTTTCGGGGGTCCCTTGTACCTCGGGACAATGGGTTCTGGCCAAGTGTGCACGAGATTCGGCTGTGACAAACATACACTACATAAGAAGTGTACTATCTGAATGTATTTTTTAAAAATGGTATGAGACTCTTACAATCATTGCATTGAAAAATGTGGCAGCTCAGCAGTCAAGGTACACCTGAGGCTACCTAAAATACACTGGGTCTAAAAACAGCAGCCATCTCCTCTGGTCTGGTGCAGCACCCCCGGGCTCTGATCACGCTCGGGCCATAAGGGCCCAGCCAGAGTCCTGGGGGGTTGCGGACTGAGTCCAACTGCTCAACGCAGACTCCTCTATCTGGAAAACTGACTGCTCCACACTGTCTCTCTCTCTCTCTCTCTCTCTCACACACACACACACACACACACACACACACACA
>JADRCD010215200.1:0-22956 GCA_019843815.1 Montemys delectorum
TATGAGGCCGTTATTCGTTTCTCTTCATCTAGATCCACAGTGCAGGTGTCTTCTCAAAGCCTGGTTTTTGTTAAGTGGGGTTTCTCCCAAAGCTACAATGAACACTTTCTGAAAAGCTTGAGTACTCTAGGAGTTGTTGACACTCTGACTTCTCACTTGGAGATGGAGTTCTCCAATTGGACCACTGCTCAGGAGTTCATTTTTTCTGCTTTTCCTTGCTCCTGGGGAGATTCTGTCATCTGCTTCATCCCACTGCTCTTCATCTATGCCTTCATCATCGTTGGAAACCTCGTTATCATCACAGTGGTCCAGCTCAATGCTCACCTCCACACGCCCATGTACTTCTTCATCAGTGCCCTCTCCTTTCTGGAGATATGGTACACCACAGCCACCATCCCGAAGATGCTCTCTAGCCTGCTTAGTGAACGAAGGAGTATTACCTTGAATGGTTGCGTCCTGCAGATGTATTTCTTCCATTCCACAGGCATCAGTGAAGTTTGTCTCTTGACAGCTATGGCCTTTGATCGATACCTGGCTATCTGCAGCCCTCTTCATTATCCTACCATCATGACATCCAGACTGTGTGCCCAGCTGACGCTCGGTTGCTGTGTCTGTGGCTTTCTCACACCCCTCCCTGAGATTGCGTGGATCTCCACACTGCCTTTCTGTGGCTCTAATCACCTTGAGCATATCTTCTGTGACTTCCTCCCCGTGCTGCGCCTGGCCTGCACAGATACCCACACCATCGTCATGATTCAGGTGGTGGATATTGTCCATGCCGTGGAGATAATTACGGCGGTGATGCTCATTTTCATGTCCTACGTGGGGATTGTGGCTGTGATTCTGCGCATTCGTTCAGCGGAAGGCCGCCGTAAAGCATTTTCCACATGTGTCTCGCACCTTACTGTCTTTTTGCTCTTCTTTGGTAGCGTGGCTCTCATGTATCTTCGCTTCTCTGCTACCTACTCCTTGTTCTGGGACACTGCCATTGCTCTGGCCTTCGCAGTTCTATCCCCTTTCTTCAATCCGATCATCTATAGCCTTAGGAACAAAGAAATAAAAGAAGCCATAAAAAAGCACATAGGCCAAGCTGGCATCTTAATTGGTAAGAGCAGGAACCTCCCGTAACATCTCTTCTTCAGAAGGACGTGTTTGTTCTCTCTCATTCTCACTTCCCAGAAATCCTTTTTATCAGCCTTTTACTGAAACTTGTTTCGTAAATGTCCCTGATACACAAAATTTATAAACAAATTAGATTATGATGCATATGTAATACGTATGGAGGATGCATGTGTTTATGTGTGATGAGTCCAGAATTAAACATTATTCTTCCCCACCTTAATTTTTGAGACGGGGTCTCTCACTGAATCAGGAGCCATTAGGATTGACTAGGCTGCAAGCCTAAGGATTCTTTTGTTTCCACACTCAAGGCGCTGGACCCAGCTTTTGTTTAATGGCAACCATTTTAGCTAACTGACCCATCTCCTCAGTTTCTAAACTTTATAGTTTCTTTTTAGTTTTTATCCAACCCTACATATTTTTAAGTGTAACTTCATCAAGTTACCTGCAGTAACATCATTTTGCTCAAGTTATGCCGCGGACTGGGTTCACTGCGGGGAACTCTTGCTCTGAGGCATGAGAGTTCTGGTCAGGTAGGCAAAAAATTCGGCAAGTGACAAACAGAGTCGACACAAGGAAGTGCTTAGTCTGAGTGTATTTCTTAAAAATGGTATCAGACTTTTACAGTCATTGCAAAAGAGAAATGAAAAATCTGGCAGCTCAGTAGTCGAGGTACATCTGAGGCCACCTGAAACACACTGGGTCTAAAGCAGCCAGCTCTTCTGCACAGAGGCTACACACTCTGGGCCCGGGGGGCTGCGGACTGCATGAGGCTCGAAGCTCGAATGCTCTAAGTCCAAAGTCCGTGCACAAAGTGAAAACAGGGTGAATGACAAAAGTCGTGTAGACAGATGAGGGTCACATCAAGGTCAGTAAGATCACACAGCAAGACAGAAGTCACGTAGGCAAGTGACAGTCACATCAAGGTCGGTAAGATCAGGCATCTAGGTGTGAAATGGAAGAGCAGTGGTGCTCTTCCCTCTGGAGTTATCTTGATAGTCCCAAGCTAATTCTCTGGGTCTGTTGGAGGCAAGCACCAGGAAGTCCCAATCTAGCAGCTCCTGAGAATGCTCTTAAAGTGAGGGAAGCCCTTCTTCTGTGGGACTGCTCTGAGAATTCTAACTATGTTTACAGTAGCAATAGTGCCTGACCTCTGTTGCTAACTCTGAGGACACCCTGTCTGATAAGGCAGCTTCCTTGTGAGAAATTCCAAGTTAATGACAGCTTGCTAATAAATTAGGATATATTAAAATGCTGTGCTGGTCAGGGAATGATGTTTAATCTTACGTTTTATCCATTTACGAATCATTTCTTGGGGCACCTTTATGCCTGAGTAAGAAGGCATGTTGAGGATTGGAAAGACTAATCTGGAACACGTCTGAGTTAGGAGATGCCAATGACTGACTGAATACCCAGGAGGCACAAACTCCCTTTGAAGTCATAACATCTCTGGTCTATGATCAAGTTTTTAAGCCTGATACTGCAGACTTTACTGGGGTAGACGAGTGAGCGTGGCAAAGTTACCCTGGAAAACACTTTACCTTTAACATAACCTAAATAATTATTTGAAGTCTTGGACTGAAATTCGGTTGTTAGTCTACTGATCTAGAATGCATGAGACTCTGGGGTTGCTTCTCAGTACAAATAAACAGCAAACAATACCAACAAAGCTGCTGTGGTGGCTCATGCCTCAATCCCAGAACTTGAGAGGAAGAAGTAGGTACATCTCTGTGAGTTTAAGGCAGTCTATTTAGAGAGTTCCAGGATAGCTAGGGTTGCAAAGAGAGATCCTGACTAAGAAAAAAGTTGCTTCTTCAGAATATGTGTAAAATCTTCATAAGACAAAATTCTCTCTATTGTGCCACTATGTACAGAATTAAAGAACAACTCTAACCTATAAATTAGTTTTTTGAATTTTGATCAATAACCACTGAAGTTAACTTATAAAACAATTATCAGTTTTTCATAATGAATTAAAATTTAATCTTTGTTTTTAGTGTACTCTTGCATGCGCGCCATGCATATTGAACAATGCCTATAGTAAATATCTGTTGAACTGATAAACCAGCATCATCACACTAAGTTTTGACTGTTGTAGCTGACAGGCCAACATAATGAACAGAAATGTATATAAAAGTCTCTTCTTTCCTTGGCTTTAAAAATTCCATATTCTTTATGAAACAGTGTGATGGACTTCCTTTGCTGACATAGCTTGCCATACATGTTTTATAAGGAAAATTTTGTCTAGGACATACACTTCAATATGGGTGGGATAAAGCTCATTATTCTGCATATACCGACAAAAATCTTACCCATGTTTTGTGTATTGACGAACTCTTCCCCCTCCTCCTTCTACCAACACAAACCCTTTAGGTGTCAGCCTACTTTCCTCACGTCTGTACTTCAATCTTCCACCTTTATTCCTAAATTTTATAGAAAAGCAAAAGTAAAAAGGAAGGTCTTACATTTCAGCAGCTAATGACATTTGTATGGGAAAGAAAAGAATGAAAATGAGAAAGATTTTATGATGTAGGTAGAAGAGGTCAAACAAGCTTCACACGATCCTCTGTTATTGGAATGAGAGAAAAACAGCACAGGGATTCAGGCAATAAATAGTCTTGGGCTACACATGTCATTATTTGTTTCTGAAAATGTGTGAGTTCACTTATTGTTACACATTCTAAGTCTGTGCATTTGCTTGAAATTTGTGATTTCACAAAATTTGCAGGGAAACAATGTGTCTTTAATGCTCCCTAAGTACTTAACAAACACCAGGCCCTCCTCTGTTGCAGTATTGTTACAAAAGTGATACTTACAACTCACTGCTGTATAAAAAGATTATTCCATATCCTTCTCTGACCACCACACTTTTAACTTTTACATTGCCTAGTTATCCTAGAAACAACAATGACTTTACAAATTGATTCAGCTAATTCTTACCTGAATAATTTCCTCAGGGGAAAAATATAGGAAATGAAGGAGTTAAAACTTATGGTTTGGTGACATTTATGGTGCATTGTAAATACATCCTTCATAGGTACACAGAATTCAGGACACATGCTTTCTAACTTGGAGATAGTGAGAGCTACCAACACATTCTCTGTTGACATTTAAGCAAACTTGTTTAACAAAAGTTTTCACTGAATTTGTTAACACAATATTATTGTAGAAATAAAATAACAGTAAAATTCGTACTTGTATTTGTGTTTTGTGATACTAAGTGCAATTTTCTACTTATTGCACATTCATATTTTAAGATACTACACTGTCTCCTATATCAAAAGAAATAAAGGATGAATATTTTCTTAACTTGCTCCATCTCTATGCCTGTGCGTCTTGTAGGCAGAACAAATTTTGGGTTGAATATTTGAGGATAGGTGGATGTCCTCCCCCCACCACTGGATATCCCACCTGACTAGAGAAGGTGGCCACTCCGGCTCTACACCCACAACTGGTAGACATCTCAGCTTGGGTCACCCCTATGGGCTCCTCAGAACCTCTCCCATTCCAGGTGAGAAATACTGATACTGTTATGATACTCAGCTGTGTTTGCAAAAAGGAGCCTATCATATTTGGCTCCTGAAATGCTTTCTACAGCAGTGGATGGAAATAGATGCAGCCAAACATAAGGCAGAGCTCTGTGAGTCTTGTGGAAGTTTGGGGGATAGAAGCGAGTGAGCTCTAGGGGTCAAGGACACCACAAGAAGACCTACAAATTCAACTAAACTGGGCCCATGAGGGGATCACAGAGATTGAGTCAACAACAAGGAACATGCAGGAGCTGGACCTAGACCCCTTACACATCAGTAGTAAATGTGCAGCTTGGTGTTCATATGGTAACCCTAAGAAGTAGGACAGGGCCTATCTTGGCCTCTGCTCTCTGCCACTGGATCCCCTTCCCCATACTTAGACTGCCTGGATCTGAAGAGTGGGACTGGAGGAGAGGAGGGAGATTGGGATGTAAATTGAATAAAAAATAAGTTATAGAAAAAGAAGAGTAAATTGTAACATTCATTGTTATCATTTCTGTTACAAAAAGAAAGAAAACTGGCTTATAGTATTTAAGTGACTTGTCTAAGTACAGATGTTTTACAAAGTGCTAAGCTATAACTCAAACTCAGATCTAAACTTCTCCAAAAAGCTTTGCTTTAACCACCATGAAATATTTTCTAATATTGTTGCTTTGAGAAAGCAAAAGGTACGATAATGCCTGGGATATTAGCCAGGTAACTGAGATTCTACTTGCTCTACTATGATGGGATTCACAAATATCCAAGGCATAACTTCCAGAGGCTTATCCAGGCACCCAGGATGGAGACTACCAGACCCCCAACATTTATGGTGCTGGATCTTAAGAATTAGAAACTTGTAGATGCATGCTTCAATGTTTAGAAACGTATGGCTTCATGCTATTCAAGTCAGAGACTGTCTGCACTAGTCCTTGACTGGCAGTGAACTGTACTCACTGAACAGTGACCCACAGCTCATTAGCAGTTAGTAATGGCCAGTGACATAGATTTCCAATTTTGCATGTCAAAACCCTCAGCTATTGGGTTAGCATTATAATTTTTAGGTTTTGGGTATCAAGATCTGGGTTGGCATAGCTCTGGGCATTCTGGATCTCTTCTAGGGACCAACACTTGTAGTCTCTCATCTTCAGCACTTTATGGCTTTCTATCTTTCACACACTTTGCTTTCTCCCTGGTCCTGTCTTCTGCCATTTTTGTCTCCACTGTTTCTACTTCCTAATGTTTCTGTTCCTATTTGCTTGCTGGAGCTCTTCCAGTGCCTTCTCACTGTTACTGTAGCTACTTCCCAGCTGGTCTTATTGCTTACTACTGGTAACACTTTGTGTTACCAGCTTAGCATGCTCTATTTATTACACAGATCACACCAAAGCAGAGAAAAGGCCTTCTATTGAGTTGAATGTCACAACACCAACACAAGGGGGTGCCTTTTGGCTGACTCAACAAAGGAACCAGAAGCCCTGGTTGTATAGAAAACTGTATTTGTATCAATTAACAAAGCTTCCATTTTCACTAGTCATAGTTCCTGCATAGGGAGCAACCACAGTCCTACACATTTCACCCATCATTGGCTTCCTACTGAGTTGCTGGGGAGATATTTTCCTTGAGTGGTAATTGCTTTAGAGTCACCTGGGTTTTCAGAGATTTCTCTTCATTTCAGTTCATCTGTCTAAGATCTATTCATTAATTATAGTTTATAGAGAGAGACCATGACTTCAGCAGGGTCTTCTAAAACAGACTGTGGCTGTTGTAGTCATTGCACCTTGAGTGCAGCTCCTCAAGTTGCTGTCCAGGAAATATTCAAAGCAATCAGTCTGTATTCATGACATCTATACAGGCAACAAAGAAACTTCTCAGTTAACTGTTCTCTGCTTGCTTAAAGTAGTCAGGCATATAAAAAGTTCTAACAATTGTCAATCAAAGGTTCGATTCAGCCTAGTCCCAACATTTAGTTTTATAAAATGTCTAACATTAAATTCCTGTCATTAATGTTAGCATTCTCACTGTTATGGAACAGTACTTAACTGCTGAGAAAATGCATGTAAGAATGGTTGTGCCCTCTAAACTCTCCTAGATGTACTAGAGAAGCAGTTTCACTAACCTGGGATGTCTGGGGCTCACACCAAGATGGTATTAATTACTTTTCTAATGCTGTGACAAAACACCATGAATACAACTACGTATAGATGGTAGAGTTTGTGGTTTATAGTTCCGGACAGTTAGAGTCCATGAAGAAGGAGCAGAGGCAGGCATGGCCACTGGAGCAGTAGCAGAGAATTCACATCTTAAACCACATACATAAAGCAGAGAAAGAGAAATGAAAATGGCATGAGTCTTTCAATTCTCAAAGCCTACCTCCAATGACATTCCTCCTCCACTGAGGCCACTTCTCCTAAACCTCCAATATAGCACTACCAACTAGGGACCAAAGACTATAGAAGACATTTCATTTAAAGCACCACAAACAGCGGAAACCCATTCCTGGCACTAGATTTTTTATTTGTCATCCTGTGGTATCTAGCAGGGCCTTTGTTACCAACCCTCCATAATGGCTTAACTTTATTTAAAGTATATGTGTAGGTATGTATGTCATGAAGCTTCTATACTAATACATTTCCACATGACTCAGGCAGGTTCAGTGTTGCTTTCCCTCTTTATCCTTCTTTTACTTTGCCATTCTTACCCCAATTAAACCCTTCCTGCTTCTCTAATCCCCATTAACTCTTTATACCAAACATTCTTTCTCCCCTCACTTGAATAGCCCTCATTTCCTATGGCCCTGTACTAGTTTCCCAACTTCAGCAGGTATTCTGTATGGAACACTGATGTCTTCTTTTTTTATTGGATATTACATTTCTTGTGTTATCCCCTTTCCCAGTTTCCCCTCCAGAAACCCCCTATCCCATGCACCCCCCCTGCTTCTATGAGGGTGCTACCCACCCACACACCCCCATACCCACTCCAGTCTACGTGCCCTGGCATTCCCATAATACACTGGGGCACCGAGCCTTCACAGAACCAAGGGCCTCTCCTTCCATTCATGCCCAACAAGGTCATCCTCTACTACATATGCAGCTGAGGCCATGGGTCACTCCATGTGTACTTTTTGATTGTTGGTTTAGTTCCTGGGAGCTCTGAGGGGATGCATCCCATATACAGACACCAAACCTAGACACTAGTGTAGATGCTAAGAAGTGCTTGCTGACAGGAACCTGATATAGCTGTCTCCTGAGAGGCTCTACCAGAGCCTAACAAATACAGAGACGGATGCTCACCACCAACCATTGGACTGAGTACAGGGTCCACAATGGAGGAGTTAGAGAAAGGACTGAAGGAGCTGAAGGGGTTTGCAACCCCATAGGGAGAACAACAATATCAACCAACCAGAATACATCCATCTTAAGATTCAAAGCTAATGCCCACAAATAGGAAGGAAAGCATCCCCATCACATTTCTTATTGAGGGTCTGGGTTAGCTCACTCAGAATGATTGTTTCTAAATATTTATTCCTAGCTTTCATAATCTCCATTTTCTTAACAGATAATATTACACTGTGTAAAAGCACCACATTTTCATTATCTATTCACCAGTTGAAAGAAGCTTAAGCTGTATCTATTTCCTGACTATTGTGAAGAGTCAACAATGAACATGGATGGGCAAGTACCTTTAGAGTAGGACAGAGTCTGCTTGGAGATATAGTCAACCTTGGTCAGATAGTTTCTGTTTCACACTGATGGTATGCAGTGGAGAGACAACTAAGTGGTCAAAGTGCTAAACATAAAAAAGTGAGTGCTTACATCTAAATGAACCATTTATACTAGCTCTCACCCCACCAAGGCTCAAGGAACATCTAATACAACGAGATGGAAAGGATGTAAGAGCTAGAGAATAAATGATGAGGGGCATTGGAAAAATATGCCTTCTGGGTATGATATGGAATCTATCACACTCATGGATTCACAGTAGCTGTGTTTACTTGTCTAAGAGCTACACAAGACCAAACCAGCCAACATGGCTGCATAGATTGGTTAGAAATCTTCAGACCCCACCCAATACTAAGGAGGTATTTATGGTCTATAGTTTCTGAGGCAAGAAAGATCATTCTTTGTGGATGAGGGTAGGTTAAACTATTTATTCTTATATTTCAAGATGTTAGAGGGTCTTAGATCCAGGTAAGAGTTAATTTGCTTCTTGGTGAAGGCTCTCTTTCAGGGTTACTGATGTCCACCATTGTGTGTTTCATCACATAGGGGGTAAAGAAAGAAGCAAGGAGGAAAGAGAGAGAGGGAAGGAGGAGAGCACTGCCTTTTTCTAAGAATAACCATTCCTTTCAATTTTAAAATTGTTTTTGTATGTGCGTTCCTTGTGTGTGTCTGTGCGAATGTCTATGTGTGCCCCTGTGTGTGTATCACATGAGTGCCTGTTCCTAAAAATGCCAGAAGAGCATGTCAGATTCCATAGGACTATAGTTACAAGAAGTTATAGAGTGCATGAAGTAGGTTCAGTAAACCAAACCTAGATCCTTTGCAGTGGTGAGGCCATCTCTACAGCTCCAGATTTTTATCACATACTCACAGGCTGTATTAGACTGTATATTGTCTATATAAGTATAATAGTAATTAGTGTAATTTCAGCTTACATTTTTGGTTAAAGGAGGGACACAAAATTTGTTTCATAACATGAGGTATTAATTCATAGCTTTGACTTCTCTTATTCATTTTCTAAGCAGATGCACTGTGATAGAAGAAAGAAGGTGAGAATATGAATGATTTCTCAACAAAAAAAGAGATGTCAGGGATGTACTCTGCTAATTATAGAAGTGTTTTTTAAGTAGGGTTAATTAATTTTTCAAGGTGAATATCATGAAATGTATGTCTAGGAGAATCTAGTAATTAATGGATTTGGGGCTTTCCGTTTTCCTTGATGAACATTTTCATTTTGACATAATACATGGTACATGTAAAGAAAAGTACTCAATGACTTTTAAATAAAAACAAGAAATATAAGGAATTAATAAATTGAACCATTAATTACTGATCAAAACTAGATATCCAAGAATATAATCTTTTTGCCTATAGCTGAGAGGACAAGTAAATAGTCAATAGTAATGATTGAATTTGCAGTCACTGGGTGTTTTCCTTGGTAGGACAATGGGCTTTTGCTGTTTCCTTGTTCCTTGTCTACTGACCATCAGCACATGGAACATTATGATCTTCTTTGCATCAAATTATGTCTATACTTAGACAACTCTATGCATTTCTTCGTTAGTGACTTCCCCTTCCAGGAGATTTGGTTTACAAGACTGACCATGCCCAGAATGACTTAGTCAACGAGCAGGAAAGCATCTTTCCTTCTGGTTGCATCTTTCAGATGCATTTCATTTGCTGTCTTAGTATCAGGACTTCCTGTTCATCAATATGGCTACGAACAGATTTCTGACTGTATGTAACTCCTAATACTCAGCAAGCATATCTCAGCTCTACACTCACCTGACTACTCATTATGATTGCCCATTATTCTTTATGATTGCACTATCATTTATCATGTTCAGATAAAGTTCAGAACATCTTCTGTGACTCTGATCTCATTGAGAATCTGATGAGTGTGGACATGAGTATCATGACATTGATCAAAGTTTGGACCTTGTACATACTGTGGAGATTACCACAACTGCAAAGTTTGTGGCTTTGGGTTTTGTTTGTTTGTGTATTAGTTGCGTTTCTCTACAGGAACAGAACTGAAAATTAATATACTCTATAAAGGGAATGTATAAGACTGGCTTCCATGCTGTGGCCTGGGTAGATTAACAATAGTTGTCTGTACACTGAAGAGGCAAAGAACCTGGTACCTACTTGGTCAACAACAAGAAATGTCTCAGCAATCTCCGTCTGACACTGGAGACCTAGAGAGTTCCCCAAGAGCTGCTCATCTTCAGTCCATCCTAGAAAGCTTGACAAGGCTTAGTTTCTCTGTTAACAAAGGCTGGTAGGACCAACTATAGTTTAGATGCATTCCACAGCAAGGATGGAAAACAAGCAGGTAAAATCAACCTTATTGGATCTTGGCTATCACCAGGAGGCACTGCTACTCTGCAAGAGCAACATACACTCTTTTTTTATTATTATTACTCTTATTAGATGTTTTCTTTATTTACAATATCTCTTTTCCCAGATTCCCCTCCAAAAGAAAAAAGAAAAACAAAATAAAATAAGAAAGAAAAAAAAAAAAAAACCTAAAACAATCCCCAGTTCCCTCCTCCCCTCCCCCTGCTCACCACCCCACCCTCTCCCACTTCATGGCCCTGGCATTCCACTACACTGGGGCATTCCACTTCACAGGGCCAAGGTCCTCTCCTTCCATTGATGACCGGCTTGACCATCCTCTGCTATACACATGCTGCTGGAGCCATGAGTCTCCCCATGTGTACTCTTTGGTTGGAGTTTTAGTCCCTGGAAGCTCTGAGGGTACTAGTTAGCTCATGTTGTCTTTCATCCTAAGGGGCTGCAAACCCTACAGCTCCTTGGGTCCTTTCTCTAGCTCCTTCACTGGGGACCCTGTACTCATGTGGAAAGCAACATATACTCTTAACAACTAAACCATCTACTCTGGGGACAGTCTTCCCTATCACTTATTTCAGGTAATTCTCCTAGAGGATAAATTCACACAGCCAGCCAGAGAAGTATCTCTTAGTGAAATCGAGACTGAATCAAGTTGACAGTCAAATTTGCCAATCACAGTATGGTTCCCTGCATTAATCCTAAGCATCCGCTCTGTTGACAGAAACACAAGAAGGCCCCTTTAAACCTCAGCCTCCCACTTTACTCTTTTCTGAAGATTGTTTCAGAATCTGGTCCTGAGGTACTGACACTGCTGAATATTCCTTTTTCTGAGACACAGCTGTCAGCTCGAAGTTTGCAGTGTTTGCTGTATTAACTAAATTATCTACACTCCAAAAGGAGAAAAAAGCTATCAAAAAAGCTTATAAAAAAACCAGCATGCCATTCTAATATACAGCTCCAGATGTCAAATAGGACCAAATGCAGATCACTGCATCTGTAAAATATATACAATCAGGTTCTCAGTGTTTGTTGTAGCTGAGTGGATTGAGTACTTAGACAGTGAGAACGAAGTCTTTAGCAGCTCATACTCTGGGTATTAATACTAAATGTCCTGAGAGATTGGCTGGCTACAGATGTAAGGGAGGTTGGATAAGACCCAACACTGTTCAACTGGTTAATTTGGAACTCAGAGGATGTCCTGCAAGAGGCTATCTCTGCTCTGACACCTACTCTTCTAAGGCACTGAAACAGAAGCAAAACCTTGTCTTTCTCTTTCTACAGTGAACATTGCTTAAATGATTTTGTTCTCTTATGTTACAGCTAATCTGGTCTTATGTGCCTTCTAATTAACAATGTTATTTTAAAATTGATACCTATTTCAATTATCTCCATATCTACAACATCTGAGAGAGTTTTTAATCTGCCAAAGCACTGAATCATGGTTTATTGAAAGATTAAATGAGTGACTAGAAGACACCTTTATTTCTTGAAGTTAAAGGAGAGCAAAACATCAGAGTATTCTCAATTCTAAAACAGAATAGGGAGAAAAGCTAATGGAAAAATATATTAGTGGGTAGAAATTTTAGTTGTAACCTGAAGCCGCAAGCCAATAACCCAATTTGATTCTACTCTGGGCATATGTTTAAATGTATGTCTAGGACTTTCATTTGCATCCCCTAAACACAGTCATACTGAGTTGAGTATCTGAAGGAGGTGGTCTGGGTAGTTCCAGCTCTTGACTGTTTCTGACTCATGTCTGCTCTGATGAAAGGGACCATGTCACAAACACGTTGTCCTTACAAGGCTTCTGAAGATTGATTTGGCTACAGCTGTCATCCACATTACTATCTTGAGAAATAATCATTGGTCGATGAGAGCAGGTGGGAACTTGACATAAAATTTCAATAATTGCCACGATAGGATGGGAATCATTGTTGGTGGGAAGTGATCTTCAATCGAAGAGTTTCCTTTTACATTCCAATTTTTAAAAAATTTATGACTCAGAATGAAGTGTATGATTTGGCACAGTCAAAATATAATACTGATATCATTCGCATCCAACTAAGTCTGACAATCCACCCAGCACAAAGTAATTCTACATTTTCAAATTGGGCCATATGCCAATTTCAAGTAGGTAAATTAGTCATAACTACCCCCTAGCATGCTTAAGAAAATGTAAGTCAATTTCAATAGCCCTCTTATCCTTAAGTGGTAGATTTGAGTATTTGTGTGAAAGAATTTGAGTTTCTAATCCAGTGCAACCTTTTTTTCCACTATTCTAAGTTGTCTTCTAATGACAAACATATTGCATACTGTAGAAAGGAAATATCATTTAAAAGGTTTTACTACTGCGATAAAACCATATAAGGAAGTAGGAAAGAAAAAGACAGAAAGAAGATATGAATATTTAACTAAAGTTAAGGAGTAAGTAACGGCAGAGACCTTCAGCTGGTAATGGCTGAAGCAGATATTGACTACAGAAGGACTTTCTTGGTTCGTGTAGTGATGCCTGCCTATAATTCCAGCAGTTAGAAAGCTAAGGGAGGACAGACAACAGTTCTAGACTAGGGGGCTGGAGAAATGGCTCAGTGGTTAAGAATACTGACTGCTCTTCTGCTCTCCTAGAGGTTATGAGTTCAAATCCCAGCAACCACATGATGGCTCACAACCATCCATAATGAGATCTGATGCCCTCTTCTGGAGTGTCTGAAGACAGCTACAGTGTACTTACATATAATAAATAAATAAAGCTTTAAAAAATTTTTTTAAAAAAAGAGTTCCAGACCAGCTTCTGTTATATATGGGAACCCTATGCCCCCAATAAAACATCTTTTTTACTTTCTGAACAATATGTTCTACTTTTTGACCCATTTAGTAGTCAAAAATCAAAGAAAAATTTAAATATGAAGTAGCTTCAGCAAAATAAAGGAAAAATTGTTAGAGAATATATTAATGATGAATTCTATTCTGTAGGAAAGGTTAATTTTGCATTAAATTTAGTGTATGCATCTTTACTGTTTCCAAAATAAGTTTACTGTATAGAAACTATACATTTTTGATTCTGAAGCTCTTGGATTCCCTGAGCCCAAGAGAGGCCATCAAATGCCTCGCTTTGTCCTAACCTCTGAGCCTGGCTGAAGCAAGCTGCTCAGGGCTGATTACTGCTGCATGAATCCAGATCTGCCCAGAGCTGATAGCCAAGGCCCAGAAAGACAGCCCTCCAAATCACCCCACCCATGCACAAAAGACTTCTCTTATAAAAAACATACATTTCATAATTTCCCCAAGGTTTGATTAAAGAATAAGTCAGAATAGTAAACAATGTCATTTAAAACTTAAAAGCCCCTTTTGTTGCCAATGTTTCAGGTCTTCTAAAGGCTTTCCCTTGTATGGTTCATTAATCTAATTACTACTTTTTAATTAAACAATTCTCTTCTTGTGCCTTCTCTTTAACCTATCTGTATGTGATCAATTCTGGATTTTAATTATCAAGTTAATATCCCCTATGTACATCACTCGTGGAGCACAGTTTGACTGTATACTCTTTCTGTGGGATGTCCTGAGCACTCTTTTTAAAGATTTTTATGTTTTGAGATTATAATTACAGCCTTTCTCCATTCCCTTGCCTCCCTCCAAATCTTCCCATATATATCCATGGTTGCTGGTTTTCAAATTCATTGCTTCTTTTTTATTAATTTTTGTTGTGTGCATATATGTACATATGTATTCATATCTAAATATAACATGTACATTCTGCATACTGTTACTTGTGTTCATATTTTCTGTAATGATCTTTGGGTATTGGATAAACAATTGGTATGTTTTTCTCTGGGGAAGACTGTTTTGTCCATTCTCAACATTCCTTAGTTGCATATATATATATATTTGTGTGTGTGTGTGTGTGTGTGTGTGTGTGTGTGTATGTATGTGTGTGTGTATAGAGTTGAGGCCTCCTAAGCTTCCCCATCCTCTTTGGCAAGTCTACTGGTGTCATCCTTGTTCATCTCATATGGCAGCCATGTTCATGAGACTTTATGGTTTTGTAAAATATACTTTAATTTATTTCCTTATATTGTATAGGTTCCCCTGGGATTTTGTTCCCCGTTTTCCTGACTGTGTAGAAGCTTTTCAACTTGATGTAGCATTTGTCTTTTGTGGTTCATTTTTTTTCAAACTCAAGAAGAAATTATGTAGAGCAATTTCATGAAGGCCCTGCACATTTTCTTCTAGCAGTTTTATATAATTTTAATGGATTCAAATAAAAATTGATAGGGGGGACAAAGGCACCAGTTTAGTAAGTACATAGTACCAGATGTGACGAGTATCCTCGGCCTAGAGCTGAAATGAGGAAGGAAAATATTTTATTTTTATCCAAGAAATTAGTTGAGTAACTATCATGAATGATAGGATCAATTCATATGATTTTTATAGCATTTTGCAAGTTATAATATCATTTTAAATCTGAAAACATAATAAATAGGCTGGAAAACAAAGTTTCATATTGTCTTTATGGCTTTGAGGTATTCAAATAATGAGTCAAGGTCACACCAATATGAGTATCGTGACTTTCCCTCCTCCTTGTTAATCAGTCTTCTCTTAGGCCATTGACATTTACGGTTCTGGTCTCTACTTTCTGGGATCATCTCACGGTAATTACAAAACACTTAATACCTTATAATCAGACACACACACACACACATACACAGTGGTTCAATTGACAGGACTGGGTTTCATGAAACAAAATTGTGTCTTCATTATATGAAAGACTTAAGAGTAATATGAAACTGTTAGAAGGAAACCTGGAGCAAAGTTTCATGACATAGGTCTTGACATTGATTTCTGGGATACAGGCACAAAGGCAGGAACAACAAAAGCAAATGGGATGACCAGTGTATGGGGCTGGCTAGCACCAATGCTTGTGATAGGCTATTAAACGTTGTATGCATTCATTTTGCTTTTGTGTTTTTTTTTTTTTTTTTTTTTTTTTAGTAAAGTAACCTAAAAGAAAAAAAACCTTAGAAAGAAAGTTCTGCCTCCTTTATATATGCAAAATAGTATGGTTTCTGCCTCATGTCTTAGACATGTATAAACATGCAGTGACTAATTTAAACACATGTCCAAATGGTAATTATTATTCCAGTAACTTTAAAATATTGTTTCATTAACTTTAAGATAAACATGTTCATACAACTTATTACACTGTACTTTCTGTTTGCATGGCTCAGGGTGCAGCCACATCATGTTTTTAAGAATGTGTTGAGTAAAAGACATTTCACCACCTGAGGTTGAGTCCTGTCAAAACAACTGAGTTGTATCTCTTAAAAAAAAAGATCAGAACAAGAAAGTCATATCAGCTGGTGTAAGTTGCCTAGCTGGTAGTCCAGTGTCTGAGAGATCTCTGGGGTCCAGGTTAATTGAGACTGCTGGTCCTCCTACAGGGTCGCCCTCCTCCTCAGCTTCTTCCAGCTTTTCCCTAATTCAACCACAGGGGTCAGCTGCTTCTGTCCATTGGTTGGGTGTAAATATCTGCATCTGACTCTTTCGGCTGCTTGTTGGGCCTTTCGGAGGGCAGTCCTGAAAAGGCCCCTTTTTGTGAGCACTCCATAGCCTCAGTAGTAGTGTCATGTCTTGGGACCTCCCTTTGAAGTGGATCCCACTTTGGACCTGTCACTGGATCTCATTTTCCTCAGGTTCTTTTCCATTTTGTCCCTGCAGTTCTTTCAGACAGGAACAATTATGGATCAGAGTTTTTGACTGTGTGACGTCCTTCACTTGATGTCCTGTCTTTCTGCTGGAGGTGGGCTCTGCACGTTCCCTCTCCCCACTGTAGGGCAAACACATATACAGTAGAGGACTACTGGGTCTGGGTTCAGTCAGAGAAGGTGCACCTAACCCTCAAGATACTGTAGGGCCCAGGGAGTGGGGAGGTCTGGTAGGGTAGGGGTGGGGGTGGGGCAGGGGGAACATCCTCGTGGAGACACGGGGGAGGGGGAGGTATGGGATGTGGAACAGTCAGAGGATGGATCAGGATGGGGATAAAATCTGGAGTGTAAAAAAAAGATTAAATAAAATTTTAAAAACTTAAAGAAAAAAAAGAAAAAAGAAAAAAAAAACAAACACAAAAACAAAGTCATATTTCCTCTAAATTCCCTGAGCTCTGCAGTGTGGAATCAGAAGAAAGAGAAACCTGGAATTTCTTCCTGATTTTTAAATTCTCTTACCTTATAAGATCTATGAATGAATAAAAACACAGCCCAACACAAATACTTGCCTTTCATCTTTCACTGGTTTTCCTCCACACTTTTGCATCTGAAAACTTTGTTTCCTTTTCTTTGTAAAATACCTATTGAGGTTCTGAGAGCCACAGCCCCCAAACCTGCTGAGTCACCTTGTCTGTGGAAGTCAGCAGCTGCCACAACTGAATATGTGCCCTGGAGATAATGCTGATTGTCTACGCTTGGCGGGATTCTAAAACTTTTTTTCTCTAGGCTTTTGCCACATTCACAGTTCTGACATTCCTATTTGAAGTGGACTGGACATTCAAAGAACTGTTTTTCTATCTTAGCTACATTTCATCTTGCAAAGTCTTAGACTCTGAGGAGAGATGGAAACTCCAAAGGAAACTGTGAGTACAGACTAATTCTCATTCCCAATGATGTTAGGAAAGCTTGTCTCCTCTGAACCTTCGATTCCATCCTCACAGTGCCATTAAAAATTATACTTATTTGATTTTAAAGTAGCAAAGAGTTTAGATTTTAATTCTTTTATGAGGGTTTCACTTCTAAAAGTAACCTAGAACTTTACACCTAAATGATGATGATGATGATGATGATGATGATGATGATGATGATGATGATAATAATAATAATAATAAATAATTTAATAATTACTTGCTAAAGTCAGATAGACAGAAAACTACTAGGTAATTTGAAACCAAATAATCCCATTAAAACATTGTATCATTGTGGAATGACTTAATTTTAGAGTCATCTCAGGAATTACTGTCTATAAAGAAACCTATTTTTTAAAAAATAAAGTAACATCAAAATATAAACTCAATATTGCATATTTTGGATATAAGAAGTAAGGTGAGCAATGCCCTATAGACATGTCTCTATGGAATTTTTTTCTGAATATTGTTATACAAAAACTGGATTTCTTTAAATTAAAGCATAATTTTGTGTTGACTAATAATATCATATAATATTTTCTATTCCAAAATCCAATTATTGAAACATTAATGATTTATATTTTGTGACAAGTGAGAAGACAGATTAAATTAAATTTTTTTAGTAGTTTCTTGTTTTATTTTGTTTTTGTTTTTGTTTGTAAATCAAATTAGAAAAGTACATAATACATGAGCTAAACTCTTAAGTAAGAAGAAAAGTACTCATTTGTGTGTGTGACTCACTAAAGTAATTACAAACCATCCTGACTATTCCCTAAACTTACAAGGTGACCAGCTCTTATCAATGTTGTTTAGCCTATGAAGGGTATAATATAGCATTTCTTTATTGTGCATCTGACATTCTGTGACGTTGCTTTAGCAGTCCAAATGTGTTCTTTCTATAGAACATTTTGGATGGCTAAGAACGATTAATCTAAAAATAGCAATTTATACTTTAAAATTATACAATTATATTACAGCACCCATGAACTGTATGAATTAATAGGCTTAATAATTTGTAAACATAGATTCAATGTGGGTGAAAGCCTTGGGATATTCAGGAGGAATCGCATTCTAAACATGAGAACTAGCAACAGGTACAGGCATTATTTATTTTTCTTTATATAGTTTTAATTAACATAATAACCACACTCATATGTGTTTTGGGATACAGAATAATATTTCGAAACATGGTGAGACTTTTTCCCTTATAGGCTGTCGAAAGCAGTGGACCAAAGGTTCTAGAAACAGCAGAAGAAATCCAGCACAGGCGACAGGAGGTGTTAGACCAGTACCAGAGGTTCAAGGAACGTGTGGCTGAGAGAGGTCAGAAGCTTGAGGAGTCTTATCACTATCAAGTTTTCAGGAGAGATGCAGATGACCTGGAGAAGTGGATCATGGAAAAGCTTGAAATTGCAAAGGATAAGACATATGAACCCACAAATATACAGGTAACTCAGTGCCACAGACGACCTCAGAACTGACCCTAAGTTCCGTAGAGGTTGAAATGGGCTTTTCTTTATGTTCATGTGGAGGGGTGGCTGTAAGCACTCCCTGATGCCCTTCATGGAACAAAGCCAAAATGGAGGGATGGGCAGTTTAAAAATTCAGTTAAGAAAAAAGGCTAACGTTGCTTCTTCTTTACAATATTAGAAAGGTGAGCTAAAAGAAAGAAAAAAACTGACAGTATGTTAGTTGTTGATAATACAGAATCATTCTGCATCATGTTGAAGTTTCATTCAGAACTCACATTCTTATAATTAATACATAGATGTCACAGAAAGAGTAGGCTACCTAATAGAGATAAAAGTTGTGCCTCTAAATGTCCTATGTCTTCCATTTCTTAACTTTCAGAGTCTTATCTGCAAATAAAATTCATCAGAGTCATTATTTTATGATAGCTCATTAGACAAAATAGTGGCTAAAAGTTCAAGAAACTTGGACATACCTTGGGCTTTCTATATTGGAATATTAATGAGGAAAGAATTGATTTTTAAAAAATAAATAGTAAAATGTATCAGTGCTTCTAAAGCACTGTCTATTCTCTTCAGCTGGGGGTATTTTTTCAAACTTTTCTCAAAATTGTTATTTATAACTATTGTTAAATTCAAATAAAAGGTTGGAGGACAAGAACTTTGGTGGAAGGTTCTACAACTGTTGGCATATTGCATAGGAACATCATAAGGAACAATCAGTGTTGAGCCAGCAAGAATGGAGCAAGATCTGGGTGATATATGATGTATGTGTCATGATTCACATATGTCAAGAGCAGAGCTCTTTATGAACTTTAAACAAACAATTTCATTTTCCTCACTGTACTTCTTACAAGAGAACGCAGAGTTAGCCCTTTGGAAGGGAAAGGACAGTATGTACTTCACGGTTTTATTCACAGAGGAGCCTGTGGAGCCTTGAGTAGATTATTATTTTATTGATAGTTTCCCAAAGGAAGCACCAACAGAAAAGACTGCTTTTATGACTTTTGACTCAAGAAGTCATGTTCAGTTGTTTTTCTTGAGTAACCCCTTGCTTGTGTCAGGATATGATTGCTTCTGCTATGGCCATGGGAAATGCAGAAGAGCAAGGAGTCTGCTTAGAATTGAGAGGAAGAACAAAAACTTGGTGTTCCCATAAGACTGCATTTCATTACTCATAAACTCTGATTCCTAAACTGCAGGGGAAATATCAGAAGCATGAATCCTTTGTATCAGAGGTGCAAGCCAAATCAAGAGTGCTTCCTGAGCTGGAAGAAATCAGGGAAGCTCGATTTGCAGAAGATCATTTTGCCCATGAAGCCACCAAGGTAGGATGGTAGGATCTCGATTCTAGTTACTGATTGTGTTAACAGGATTTGTAGGGATTATGCCAGGTAAACTTCAATGTAGCTACCTTAGAACAAGGGCTGAAATCTCTTGTTCTCTATTGAAATTGAGGCAGGCCAAATGATAGCACACCTTGTATTTCATGGATGGAGAAGAACCGTGGTATGGAAAGCACTGGGCCATCCTTATATGTGTCCTTATGTCATGATCAAGCTGTCTTCAGCCTATCCCATGTTTCTCAGATGAAAATTTTCTAAAGAATCTTACATTAATTATTAATTCTGACTTCAAAGTGATGTTTATCCATTTCAATATTCTTTGAAATCTTCCCCTTGCTGGTGAAGTTTTAGGGTTTGGCTTTTTTCCCACAACACTCCCCTTTTCTGATAGCACAGTTTTCCATACTTTCCTTTCTACTTACAAAAAATAGGAAAATAAAAACACTAAAATCTAACAATTTCAGAAAAATTTCCTTGGATGTCTAGACTTGAAGATCACAGTCATTTCAACAACCGTTTACCACAGCGTACCAATTCTTAATGTCACAACTACTTTCTCATTCTTATATTCTCCCTGCTATATTAGTAAGATTTTCAGCTTATGTGATCTTAAGTTACAAAAACAATTTATATTACATAACTTACCATTGAGGCTTGTCTTCCTATATACAGCATAAACATTCTAGCACATGTTAATGGTAACAAAATATGATCAGGAAAGAGTTTGTTTTAACTAGAGAAATAATTGAATTAGAAAAAAAGGTATTAGCAAGAAAATCTTGAGTCTTTTCACTTGTTTAATATTGAGAGAGTTTTTAATATTATAGTGCTATGTATAATTAATTAAAATATTTGAAACTAGATATGATGGTGTATGCCTATAACCCCAGAGTGGAAAGATGGAGACAAAAGGGTCCTAAGTTCAGGTCTAATCTGAGCTACTGTCTCAGGGTTTTATTTCTGTAAAGAGACACCACGTTCAAGGCAACTCTTTTAAAGGAAACATTTATTTGGGTCTGGTTTACAGTTCAGGGATTTAGTTAATCACAATAGCAGGAAACATGGCAGTGTGCAGGCAGACACGTGCTGGAAGAGCCAAGAGTTCTACATCTTGATCCATTTGTGCCATACTGCATGCCATACTGGGCATAACTTGAACACAGGAAACCTCAAAGCCTGCCCTCCATGTTGACACACTTCAACAAGATTACACCTATTCTAACCTTGCCACATCTCCTAATATTGCCGCTCCCTATGAGTCAAGTATTCAAACACATGAATCTATAGGGAGCATTTCTAGTCAAAGCATGACAGCTGCATAATGAGATGTTTTTTAAAACTTATAATGTAAAAATAAAATTTGAAATGTCTGAGAAGTGTTTAAAACAACCATCTATTACCAAAAGTGAGAATATGCTAGATACCCTAGAAAGGTTCAGAGAAATGATAGCAAGGTGTTGAAGATACAAGATTTTTAAAGGGATGGCACAGTGCTAACCAGTTTCACATGATTGGTGAAACATGATGTTCTGGTCTAATCTAGCACTCATCTGCCTCTACATGTTGTCAAACTATGCAGCACCAGAATGTGTTAATGTGTTTAATGTGTTTTCCAGTAACTCAGCAAAGTTGTTTGGTGGTATGCTTAGAACATTCTCTGCCTTATCATCTACCCATCAGGAATCTTTCCGTTCTTAGGGCTCCCTCAAAGTGAACAGTCTTCTATGAAAACTTCCCCCAATGTCTTGTTTTCACCACTTTTGCCATCCAATAACTTGTATTTTTCAATTCTTTAAAATGTCAAGACATTTTAACAAAATTTTCTGTCATGGAAAATTATATTTGGTTTAGCTTAGGAACTATTTTCATATTTTTTCTCTCAGTAAAAACTTGTTGAACAATTAGTATAGGAATGAATGGGAAGACTGATTTTTCTTAATTAATTAAGTAATTTATTTTTCATCCTGACCACAGTTTCCCCTCCCTCCTCCCCTCCCAGTCCTTCTCCATACCTACCCATGCCATCCACTCCTCCTCCCTTTATCTTCAGAAAGGGGGGTGGGGCTCTCATGAGAATCAACCAGCCATGGCATATCATGCTGGTAAGACTAGGCACAGGCTTTTCTATTGAAGCTAGATAAGGCATCAGTAGGCTTTTAGGCCAGTAGGGCGAAAAAGTCCCAAAAGCAAGCAACAGAGTTAGAGACAACCCCTGCTGCAGCTGTTAGGAGTCCCACATGAAGACCAAACTGCACAACTGTTATATATGTTCAGAGGCCCTAGGTCAGTGCCAACCATGCTCACTGATTGGCAGTTCAGTCTCTTGTGACCCTATGGTCTCAGTTAATTCTGTAGGTCTTTTGTCCATGTCTCTGATTCTACACATACTTCGTGTTTCTATGTTTCATCAATTGTTTTTAATTATATTTTATTTATCATTTTATGTATATATTTTTGTGTGTTTTGTGTATATATATGTGTATATGAATATGTACATGCATGTACATATGTGTATGTGTGTGTGGGGGTATTATGTCCATGTTTATGATCTGTAGCATAGAGTGCTTATTACAGTCAGAGGGTTCTCTCCTTCCACCATAGTTTTTTTTTGTTTTTTATAGATATTTTCTTTATTTACATGTAAATTTTTCCTTTCCCAGGTTCCTCTCCAAAAACAAACAAACAAACAAAAAGAACAAGAACAAATCCCTTTTGCCTCCCCCCTCCCCATGCCTGCCACCCCACCCTCTCCCACTTATTGGCCCT